>JASSUY010020303.1:0-21615 GCA_032466535.1 Forpus xanthops
AAGAAATTCTTTCCTGTAGGGGTGGTGAGGCACTGGAATGGGTTTCCCAGGGAAGTTGTGAATGCTCCATTGCTGGCGGTGTTGAAGGCCAGGTTGGACATAGCTTTGGGTGGCATGGTTTAGTGTGAGATGTTCCTGCTCCTGGCAGGGATGTTGGAAATTGATGATCTTAAGGTTCTTTCAAACCCTAACTTTTCTATGATTCTATGATTCTATGACTCTAGACTCCTAGTGGACCCTACAGATTAAAAAGGTTTAACTTAGTACTTGGTAGACAGGTACCCATTTAACTAAGGCAGCCATTCAGAAGGTATCTGAAGCTTTGGTTAAGTAAGAACTGATGAGAATGCAAATATTACATTATCTTTTCATGCAGAGAGAAGATTCCATTTAGCTGGCATTTTAACTATTCTCACAATTTAAAGTTTTGCAGTAGTGGATACAAATCGCACTTATCCTTGTATAAATGAAGAATGCTTACGATTCTTTGTGTAAATACAAGTTAGATTATTTTTAATCCTAGAAGCTGTATCTATCTCTGTATTTATCAGGTTCAGCTCTGAAATAAAACAAACAAATGAACAAAGAATAGTTTTAGTTGCATAAGTTAGCCAAGATGTGATGTCTCTTGGAGAAATCGAAGTAGAGAAAAACTTTAGTAAAAAAGACCTGAAGTTAAATACATATTTTTGGCTTTGTTTTTGTTTTGTTTTGTTTTTCAAGTAACATTTTTGAAAAGCATAAATAAAGTGTCGCTATTAAGGTCTGTCCTTTTTATCATGCTACCTGCATGAAAGCATGTTTGTCCTGATGCAGTTTAGGTTTACAATTTCTGACTTAATACTGTGGTAAATCTGTATCTTGACGTGATTACCATTTGTTATCATTTAGACATGCTTTTCACAGGTTTTTCCAGGTTTTGGTTACGTGTCTTAAGATCAGATATTGCAAGCTTTAAGACTGGTGCCATAGCTGATCAGGTTTTCGACAAGGGAAAGATGTCCTTGGAGTCTGATTGAAGTCATGATTGCTTGTACTTCTGACATTCCTCACTGGATCTGGATTTGGTTGGTGTCTGACTTGGAGTTTTTTGGATTCTCTGAAATACTGGTATTTTATGTCTACTGAGTGAACTGCATTTAAACTCTCTGGTTTCTGTGCCAGTCTTCAGTTACCAAGAGGCGTTTGAAAAAAGAAGTCGAATGCAAATCTGCTTCTTGGGAGTAGGGCTGGGGAAAAGGAAACCTGTTTTTAAAAATCTGATTTTATAAAATCTGTAAATCCCAAATGGAAATGATTAGAATGTGAAGTCTACTGGCAGGTGGACAGAGCAGAGAAATCTAAAGGAATTTGTTTTATTAGCATAGGATCAGGTCAACCCAGAGGGAAAATGTCACTCGACTGCTTGATTCAAAATAGCTGGATGTGAAACCGCTGGTGGCACCCACTACTTGATCACACTGACAGATTTACTGCTTGCTTCAGAGCTGCTGCTGCCGTATGATGGGAATGGCAGGTGCGCTCTGCTACAAAAGAGGATTTCTGTCTCAAGCTTTATCTCCCTGCACATGTGTGACTAAGAACAGCTACAGGTCAGGGGGACAGGTCAGTGTTTATAGTCACTTATGAAGAAATGTTGCTATTTTCTTTAATCTTTGCAAGGACAATCTCCTTGCTATCCCATGGCTGCATACCAGGGCAGGGAGATTGACCAATTCAAAAGTTAGAATGTGGTAAGAATTACTGTACAAATAAATTATATTCATTGTGTACTATTTACCAGAGAAAACTATCTCTCAGTTCTAAGGAAGATTTAGACTATACACCTATGGATTCTAAAGCTATAAAAATAAGATACAGAAAAATCCACTGAAAACAATGAAAAAACCCTGAAATGTATTAAGTGGGGCCAAATCATGAACCAAGCTCTAGATACCCCAAAGGCTTGTTAGTACTAAGAATCTGAAACTGTATTTTAGAGGAGATATTTACAGAATCATAGAACAGTGTGGGTTGGAAGGGACTTTCAAAAGTCATCCAGTCCAACTCCCCCACAACGAGCAGGGACATCTTCAGCTAGATCAGGTTGTCCGTACCCACACCCATCCTGGCCCTGAATGTCTCTAGGGATGAGGCACCTACCACCTCTCTGGGCAACCTGTGTGGATATTTTACTACTCTTGTAAAACATCTCTTCCTCAAGCCTAATTATGTAGATGATTACTGTATTGCAATATGTGTCATGAACTGCTCAGGGTTCAATCCAACTTGCTTCCCTTGGCTATGTTTCCTCTGCAACTGAGTTTCCACTTGTGCCAGCACAAGGCTCTCTTACCTTCATCCTTGCTTGACTTTACATTCAGTTAGTAATTTCACTGAGGTAAAAAGACTGTATTTGGAGTGAATCAGGTTGAGATTGCTTCATTGTACTGTTACATCAAAATAACAAGGCCCCCCATCCGACTCTCAAAATTCCTCTTTCAAAGTCCTTTGATGTCAGACTGTAGTCTTACATATATATTTTAGAACTACATCTGGGTTTCAAATGCCTGACATTTGAAGTATACTTCAGATTGCACTGGAGAAATACAGTGAGTGGAATTTATCCTATTTGTATCTGCCTGAGATTCCTTCAAAGACTGGTGAATATAATTTCAGTGAATACTCAAGGCTAGTTTTGTAGCATAAAGATTCACTGGGACCAGATTCCAATCACCAGTGCTATTACCTTAATTTTTTGTAAGGACAATATAGCATCATTCTGGCAGAAAATGACAATAACGTTTACAGATAAATTCTCTAGTGCACTGTGTCAGCAGTCTTGCCAAGGATCCAGCAATTCTAGGATGTTATAAGCAAGCCATACAGCCCTGTAATTATATCAGCTAGTACCTCTTGCACAGAAGGGTGAAACCAAAGATAACTTCAGAATCAAAACCTAAGGACCAATCTCATCTTACACTAACGCTATTTTACAATTTTCATTCGATGAAGTTCTTTATATAAGTAAATTCAGCATGACAACTCTAGGTTTTCATTTTATCAGGTTTTTGTCATTGCCCTTTCTAATTTAACATACAAGCTACAGGTAGCTTGCATATGTTTTCATAGCCCACATATGTTCTGTTATTGGAAGGACACTTGTATTTATGCTGTTCCTTTTTTGTTTGCTCACTGTTCTTCCAAACACCTGCTGCTGCAGAGAAAAGGCTGTGAATAGCATGTGTGTGACTTAAACAGGTACTCAAGGGATGCTGAAAGAGGGTCAGCAGGCACATTTGATGTGCTGTATGCTCACAGTGTTACCTCCATTTGGTATTGCCTTCTATAACTGGCTATAATTTCTTTCATGAAACTCTGTCCTTCAATTATTATTATATTTTATATGAGATGGTTATCTTTGCTCTGCACTGAGGATTGCACAGTACCATTCCAGAAGGCAGCTGCCCAAATGGCGTAGGCTTGCCATGTGGCTTTATTGCTCTCTGTCAGTAGATAACTGGGATGAAGAATGACTGGCCATAGCGCTTCCGTTTCCTGGGATGAGGGAAACGTGCAGTTAACTTAAAACATGCAGTCCTGTCATAACTGGCAATACTGTGGAAAAAAGTGATCAACTTTGAGACACAAAGTACTGAAACAGTCTGGCCAGTGGCACCACTGATCTGAACACATTTTTGACAGCACATAGTTTGTTTTCCCCATTTCTGTAGCTGGGGGAAAGAGGATGGGAGCTGTTTTCATTAGCACAAATATTTCTTTAGTAGTCACCAACAAAACCTGCAAATTAAGGTTTGAAAAAGTCTTAATGAAAAGTTTGCCGTTTCCCATTACACCACTGCCAAACTTAGGGGAGAGAAGAAATTAAGAGAAATATCAGGCAACTGCTTGCTTAAAAGGAGTTGCAGTTAAGGCGCAGTCATCAAGATGGTCACTTTGATATTGTCCACCCATCCTCTGGTATGATTTATTCTCAGAAAAGACAAAAAAAAAGGCAGATTTCATAAACGGAATACCAGAAATTAGTATATGGCTCACTTTTTGTCTGGGATAGTTTTGCTATAAACCAGAGGCAAACATTTATTACACCTTTCCCCTTAAAAATGCATCTATTCATATTATACATCTTTCTGCCATGTGTCAAACCTTTCTTTGCATCTGCAGCTGCCTAAAGAGGTTCTCATGGAACTGGTCTGTAATCTTTCTCTTAGTAGCTCCACAGCAATTTCCAAGCAATACATTGAGTGTGTAGATAATTTTTGGCCTGTTTTAAGTTCTAAATCTCCATAAAAAAAAATGCTAAGATTAGAATAATCAGTAGTTTCCAAGTTTGACTGTAATAAGTACAAATGTTTTGCAAATGATGTGTGGTATCTGCTTAAAGAGAATATCAGCTCTTCTCAGCTAAGCAATAGATTTTTCAAAATTGATCAAGATATTAATAGGTGAAATCTAAACTTTACAGAGCCAAAGGAAGGCAGGAGTTATCTTCCAAACCTAATTTCAGAGAACTTCAGTTTCTCAAGCTTGATTTTTACTATATTACAAATTATCAAAAACTGACAAGGGAAAGCCCCAGAGAGGTGCACATTTTCACTGATCATGCTGTACTGGTAACTTTGGTTCCCGACCTGTAGGGCTCATAAACCACTATGGCCAGTGCTCATTCTTATAGTTAAGAGTAAGCCACAAAAAATCTGCTGAACTGTAAAAAAATATAGTGAAGAATCAGTGTGTACCAGCTGGAAAACTGCTCTGCTGAAGAGCTCTCCATTGAGCACAGTCACTGCATGATGATCACTTACTGGTCAAGGCTGAACTACCTACTGGTTCAAGATGCGAGGCAGAAGCTAAAAGGACGTTATTATTCTACTGCCATTGCCTGCTGACATACCACTGGATCTCATGCAGTTACAAATAATGAAAACAGATTAATAGATTTTAAGACCAGAAGTGACCATTATCATCATTTGAGCCTGACCTTGCATTCTAGCAAGGGTAACAGGATATTACACAGTTTTGTGCCCTCCAAAAATTGGCATTTGAACTGCGGCATATTTTACATAAAGATGAACAACTTAGCTTGATCACATACGCTATCCTTATCTAGGTTGAAAATTGAAACAGGAACTGAGTAATGAAAAAAGCTACCAGAGCCTGCTACCAGAGTCCTGCTGGGAATATATAGAAGAGTGAATACTGAGAACAGAAACTAGAATGACAACAGAAAAATGGATCTGAGCAGGATCTTAGAAGCTAACCTACAGAAGCATTTCCTCTCAAAGGATAGAGTAATGCTATCTTAAAACAGTGTCTAATTCACTGAACAAATGACAGAATTCCTGTTAACATCAATAGTTGAGGCCACCTTTTTACACCATAAAGTAAGCTTAAGAATTATTTTTTAGGAGGCTATGAAAGAGGTTTTTTGTTTGCTTGTTCTCAGAGTTAACAGTAACATTCATGATCACAGCACACAGGTAATTTCATACGCTTCAAAGCCAAAATAATTGCTCAGGTAAATTTGATTTAGCTAGAAAATGTAACAATATGTATTAAAGTTGATAAAATATGCTTTGACTCCTTTACTGAATGACTTTCACTGACCTCTTTAGGGAAAATGTATTCATTTGTGGGTAATTTTTCTATCTGCAATTTGGAAGGTTTAATATGAAACTTTTGCGAGGGCACTTGAAAAGTAAGGATTCAGTAATACTCTGAAGACAGAGGCTACTCGTGAGTAATACTGAGCACACATATGCTGTGGCGGACCACAAAATCTTTGTGTACTATGCTTAAGGCTATTGGATTTTTACTTTGTTTCTCCTTTCCTTAGGTTTTGTAATAGTCACTAATTCACACTGGTTGATATTCAACCCTTGCCTGATAAGAAAATATATCCTATTCCAAGAGCACTGAATAGCACAGAAATGTGTATGATGCTAGTAAACAGGAAATAAAATGAACGATACGGATGCCCCAAGAAAAATTCAGCTCTCATAGGAACAATATATAAACATAATGAAGTGCTGGCAGCAATCTGGCATTTCTCTAGCTTTGGGGAATAGAAGGTCAGGGGTCTAATTGTGCTGCAGAGAGGAAAAGATGTGGGGATGTGTTAGGACCCGTCTTAAGAGCTGGAGCTAGGGAATTAGTAAAAAAAGGAAAGAAAATCAAACAGTTATACAACAAAGTAGTGAAGGACAGTGTTGTTCATGAAGGGCTGAGGCAAACAGCAAGCCATTTCAATATACAACTAATGTACAAGGCATGGAAATGTGAATATACTGTTAAAGAAAGATGTAATTTTGAAAGAATGACAGCCCTGAAGTTAGAGATGTGCAACTGATTTAGACAGAATCCCAAACTGAGATTTAGGTAGGTCTGTGTTCTTAGGTATGCAATCTTTATGGTCAGCTCCATCCCCTCCTATTTGCTATTAGAATTAGGAATCCGACTTAAGTCTTTTTTTATTCCTGAAGATCTGTAACACCATTTCCTTCAAAGCACACTGTTGCATGTGGTAGCATACTTTTTGTAAGAGGTCCTTAAGTATATTCAACCAGATATTAGCCTAGAGCAAAACATAACTGAAAGCATACATAAATTTAGAGATGAGAATGGAGTGGAATAGAAGGGTACTTTTCCAATCTCTGCCAAGAACACAGAAATGCAGTCCTCGTAACACAATTATTACTGTAATTTACTGATCAGTGGTGCCATGTATACAACCAGAGAAAATGTAAAAGGAGATACACACACTCACAAAAAAAAGCATGCTTTTGCACACTTGTGGAGGATGGTTACTGCTCCAGCGAGCTTCTTTTCTTAAGAATATTGCTCAAGAATTGCACTGATTGAAAATAGCTGGTCTTACCTTGATCTGTCCCTATTAAAAGTTACCTGTGCTGCAGATTGCAGTAACTGGAAAACTGCCATCTTTATATCCGCTTTGGCCAGTGGCTTTGCCCGGAGTTTGAAAAAATTCTCCATATTTGTTGGTTTATCCTTGATATGTCAAAGAATAATTCTTAAACCTTTTCTAAAGAGGGAGTATTAAAGCTAGAAAAAGAAGCCTGTTAATCTGGAGATCTTCCTCTGGCCAGTCCAAACCCACAAACTGTTTTCCCAGAGATATCCAATTTAATTTTTTCAGATTGGAAATAACAAAAATATGGTTGATGTCAAGAACAGAAGTCTTCCTTTCTTTTTTTTAATAGGTGCTTCACACTTGATAAATGGCAGAAGTCAAAATAAGTTTCTAAAATATGTTACTAGAATTCATGCTTTTTATAGCTTGATCCTGGCCCCAGCTAAAAATCAAGTGGAGTTTTGCTACTGACCTCTGCAAGAGGAGAGCAGGGCCTTCAAATTGCATAGTAAAATATTTTTTATTCCTTTTTGTTTTAATGTCTATATAGACATAGGCTGGAGTAGGATGAAAGTGTCAGTTTTTACATTTAAGGATTTGTGCTTTATGAGCCTTGATATGTTAATGCTTCCTCTGGGACTATTCTGGATGAGTGCATTGCACAGGTGGCCCACTGCAATTTATAGACACAATAATTGAACAAGAGAAATAAGAGACAAGAGTGTTTTCAGCACATGGGATGCAGCTGGTTCAACTACTTTAGCAGGAGGCATAACTTTTGTATGACAAAGTCCCTTTCTAAAACATAGAAAAGAGGACTTTTTTCACGGAGACCCATGTGCTACTTTTTGCACTTACCCAGCTTGCTTCACATACCAGAGCGTGCTCTGAGAGTCACTATGTTATACCCTTAAATTAGCAATTTACTCTAGTATAATTTATACTGCTAAGGAACTCTTTTAAAACAAACATCTGCTAAAACCAGGAGTTGACTTGAAAAATGCATAACTTCCATGAACTGAACAGTCCCTTATCAAGGAGCACTAAACTTTGCAAAATGACATAATGCAAAAAAGCAAAACAACTATTACTGTTAAATAAAATGGAACTCAAACTAACACTTTCTTTGGTCTCCTAACAGCTGTTTGTATGGTTAACCTGGAAGTTTTTCTTAAGAAAAATGCAAGGTATTCATCTACAGCTATTTGTCTTTCTGCAATGTAAAGTAAGAATAAACAAACTACTGTCACAGGCAGAACCAGCTCGGAAAAATTCTAAACTACTGAAGGATATAGAGTGCAATGGGGGAAGTACTTAGGTTTCTGGTTCTTTTAAAAGAAAACACTATCTACATCTCAGTCTTTGTATTTAAAAAAAGACAAAATGTGATTTTTACTCTATTAAACAATAACAGTTAACAGAGAAAAATCAAGTCTTGATTGCCTGATGGCATGCATTCTGATAGCACAAGATTTGTCGCATCTTTCAATCAGGGTTTGAGGATAGAGGCAAGAATCTTTTGCCATTACAGTGATACAAGTATTTTTAAAATTTATTAATTCATCTTATATGGAGGTAATCTGCCTTCAACAAATGTTCCAGTGACTAGAGTCCTTTCTCATATCTTGAGGTATATCAGATACAATTTCAGGTTGGGATGTTTTGGGAAATAAAAACTTAATTACCACAACTCAGTGATTTCTCACAAAAATTGTTCTTATTTTAAAAGTAAATTAAATGTTACAATTAGACAATTAGCTCCATTTTATTCACTGCTTCTTCATCTCAAAAGTAAGTATTTAGTTGCTTAATACTGAGAAATTTTAATTTGTCTCTTTGCATGTTCTTCAATAGTAGAATTTTTAAGTTCTCCCCGATTAAATACAAGTTTATGTTATTGCAACACATAACGTGGCTAATTTTTGATATACTAGACATTTTTCTTTAAGTATAAAAAATGTGTGAGTGTGTGTGCGTTCTTTCTTACATTAATGGGGCAAACTCACAGACTAGAGACACTGTTCAGTACGTATATAATGAAGCCATGCATCCCTGATTCTGGTGTACTTCCAGGTTTAGACAGTTGTAAACAAGCACCTGTATAACCTGTGTTCTCATCATATCCGGAATTTAGTGCCAAATTCCACAATCTTAATTTTGGCCAATATTAATTATTATAATAAATACTAGAGATATTTTTTTCTGTTTGACCATAGTTTACATGAAGACAGGGAGAGAGTAACCCTATCACCTGGTTTTGGCATAAAGTGCTTATGTATATGCATAAGAATTTTCATTAAAGCGTAGATTCATCGCACAGTCTTCACTTACATCAACAAAAAGAATTCTGAAGAGCAAAGTCAAAACATCATCACAATACTGACAGAGGTGGACAATTTACATACACTCCACGCCTCATATCTTCATGACAGTATAACAATACAGATTAAAAACATGAAAAAGGTTACTGAAGTCTATATGCTTAAACATCTTACTGAACTTGGACTACAGGCAAGGACCTGAGTTTAGATGGAAAAAAGTACACATAATCTCAAAGTAAACATTTTCTTTTAATAAATAAGAACTTGCATTCAGCATGTCACAGATTTCTCCAATAATGTGTATTTACAATTCTGTCAGAAGGATTTCTGTATTGTCCCATTTACTCTTCAATAGCAATCTTTCTCTTCTCTCATTATCAGAAGGGCAATGCAGAGAAGAGCATAGTCCCAGATAATACACTGATAATCTACGCAGCTCTGTTGCATACCATCACAATTCCAACTTTGTTGAAATGGCCAGCGAAGGCAAGAGGATGTTACAGTGGTGGCAAGATTACTGGTGTTCTATAGATTACCAGATAATTTAGTTATTTTTGAGACCACAGTTTGACAGAGTACTGAAGCAGATATATGCTTATTAAGCTCACAACATAAATGACACCTGCTTTGGCATCTTGCTGACTATACAAGCTTCTCTGGGCAGAACATTGCAGGTAAAGCTGTAACTTAAACAATCACAAGTTTCCAATCTGTCTCATGTATTTATATGCTGTTTTCATTTCACTGTTCTTACACTAGGACACCTGGGCTGGAAACACTCCAACTATCCAACTGTCCTTGGCAGTTGCCTTCACAGCCACCTCCATGACTTAATTTTTAGCAGAATCAGGCACCTATGTTTTGTAACCAGAAGTAAAAGCCAGCTTATTTCTGCATCTCAGGTCATATTAGGTAGAAGAAGAAGAGGCCTGAGTCTTCATTTATCATTACTTACTTACTTTAATTAGGTACTTTAGATAATTTTACATTTTGTTGTTTTTCTGCTGTGCTGCACGAGTAGGGACTAAGCTGAGACTTAACTTAAACTTGTTCCACACTTAGTACCAACAAGTTTAATTTCTCTTATGCATTCATTATAATCAACACTAAAAGCAACTTCACCAGAAATAGTGATGACATAATTATGATGCCATATATCTGAGTGTATCTGAGTTTTTTTGAGTTCTGTACTGACATAAACTTAGGCATGCCTCTAGGTCTAAGAGTTCTAATTCTAAAAGTAGGTTCTTCACATTTTTTCCTGTATTGCAGCAAATTTACAATCCAGTTTAATGCTGTTTATAGAAGAGAGATGAAGAAAAGAAATTGTTTCATGTTTGTTGTGCATTCTTCTTGCTCAGCCAGAGAGCAAACAATTCTGTTTTGCTCATTGATTACTAAAATAGTTTCTTGATGACTTGTTAATTTGATAGGTCAAGCAATTTATTAGGTGTTTCCTGTGTTTCCAGCTATAGTCTGAATTGCAAGGAAACAAGTAGTGTCTGTGGCATGGAAGATGAGTCTGTGTCTGATGAGAGCCATGTGTACCAAACTCCTATTTTTCATATGTGCTGTCATTTTACAGATGTATGACCCTCTTCTCCTGGTTACAGAGGAGGGGGGCTGGGGGAAGATAATGTACAGGGTTCAGGAGAGAAACCCTCGTAGGCAGAAACACAAATCATGTCATGCAAACCAGAACAGGCTACAGGAACATCACATCTCTTTGCAGAAGACAATAACAGATAGGACAGAGAAAGATGGAGTCTAAGATGATTAGGAAAACAGGAATGGTTAATGGATAACAGCAACGTGGCGCCAAGCAGTTCATTCCATGTCATAAAGATATGAGGCAACACAAACAGAGAGCAGGTAAAAGGTCCTTGAAATTCATCCAATCAATGCAGATCAGATTTGTGTTCCCAGTATATTTGACAGAGAATAATACAGACTGTGGAAAAATTAATGTATTTCAAATTAAGTCTTTTGTTTTCTTAGCATCTCTTATTCTCAGTGTGCAGTACATCATCTCCAATATGAAATTACTTTTTTCGGATTTGGTTATTTTTTTTAAAACAACTCTTCTCTGCAAATTCTAGGCACTTTCTTTTACCTTCAAACCCAGGGTCAACATGTATCTTAGGAATATAATTTCTCTTTTACATCAGACCAGCAAGCTGGAGGAAGAGCCTGAAACATGTGGGAGTAATTCCACCGCACTCCTCACCTCCTGTGAAGGTCCCTACTCTACTACTATTGCTGCAAGAATTTGACTGGCTCCCATTGCACAGCAAAGGCATAGGGGGATCAGTGCTACTAAGTTCCTGACCAAGATAGTACTTAAACCCTATTGCATACATATATGGGGAAAAAAATATACCTCCTCTGAAGTATAGTTGGGAAGACTATACTTCCTGAGTTATATCCGAGTTAGTAGGGAAAACAGATTAATCTCTAATTCTACTCTGCTCCATTTAGGGCATCCATTTTTATTTTCTGTTTCAGTAGAAAAGTACTTACAAACCCTCAAATACTGATTAGCAATTTGTAGCAGCTCAGTTTTGCGGTACTCAGCACATGTGTCACAAAGTACTAATCCTGGAAGTGCACTGAGAATTTAATTTGCAGTGACACAACTGCTCAGACATCAAGGATTCAGCATGAAGAAGTGCTTGGAGCCAGGCTATGACTGACTTAACTTGGATGTTTGAAGGGAAAAATATTACCTGAAGTCCTCATTGATCAGAAACATGGATCCCTGGCATGCACATATTTGCAAGTACGTTGTGGATTTTGTACAGCCATCAGGTTCTCAGAAGATAGCAACAGGGCATGACAGCATCTTTTGAATCAAACAGAATTTGTCTGAGAATCCAGCTAAAGAACTTCTGCTCTTTCATTTCACATGAACACTCCTTGTAAGTAAGGCAGCAGTGTGCAGTCACTGTAAAGTGACCATCAATAAGTGGACATAAGTTACTGAAACCTATTAGTATTGGATAACTCTTCAAATCCAAATTGCAGCAAATACAGGAAGGCAGCCAACAGGCACTTCAGTAATGTGCTTGTTTTTCTCTAAATCATTTAGCTCGGTTGCAAATGTTTATTCTTACTCAAGCAAAGATTTCATTGACTTCAGTGGAAATTCTGACTGTACAAGGAATGCAGAATTTTTTTCCTCCTGTAAACAGAGGTTCTCTGGAATTGCAGCCTGCACATAATAAACCTCTCAAACAATTCAGACCCATCATTCTAACTCACTGTGAACAGAACTTCAGTACATCTCAGTTAACAATAAACATAGGCTCTCATCCCAGTCCTATTGAAATCTATGGCAAAACTCCCAGCGACTTCAATAAGAGCTGTAGCAGACCCTGGAGCTTTCAAAGACCAGACATGCAATGGTTTAGCACTCTGCATACTAAAACTACAGGTCAAACCTTTGGTTTTGTAAAATATAAAAGAGAAAAAGAATGCATTTTCTGTCTGGTTGATGGGAAAAAAAAAAAAAAAAAAGTAACCCAGCCCTAGCAATCATTTAGAATAAAAATTGCTACATGGAGAGGATGAACCTCATATCACTCAAATCAATTTTATATACTCATCCTACGATAAAATTCAGTCAATATAATGCTTCCCCACAGGTTCCGAATCACTAAATGACAGTTAAGTAGCATCATATGCCCCAATCAATTACATATAAAAACTAAGTTGATCAAAATAAGTTCTATCTAACCTATTATAAAATAATGTTAATTATTGCAGAGTTAAGACTAGAATTAAACAGAAAATGATATGGTTTGCTAGATAACAAAGTTAGGAAAACATACTACTAAATCTCTGTATGCCGTGATTACATCACATTTGATAACACTGTCCAAGATGCCATTGTTTATTCTTTAGATAAATGTCCTAATCAATAGACACATGAAGACAAAATAGGAGTAATTAAGTGAGGTGCATTTGCCTCTCTATTGGTACATATCTATTGAAAGCAAACAGAATTCTCATCAGCAAATCCTACTTTGAGTCTAATTTGCAGTTTTTCTTTTGATTTATAGCTTTTAGAAACATCTTGTCAGGGATATGGCAAATATTCAGGCATTTGCTTAGCTAAAAGATAAAGGGCTATAAAGCCAGCTGAGATATGACACAGAAAACAAGGCTTGGCATAGTATACCGAAAACTGCAGGTCACCTTTCTTAATGACCAGAAAGAAGGAGCATATCCTCTACTGCAGAAGGGTTTATGGATAAAAAGTCTCTTAAATGCATGGGTCTTCACATGACTTTTTGCCATTGACAGCAGACAGAGCAAATTCTAAAAGCGAATGTGTTCATGCCACTACTCTATTAAAAAACAACAACAAAAAAAGTGTTAATAAAGACATATAAGGGAAGTTTTCACACCTGAATCATCTTCAAGCTTTCATTATATGACTATATCAATACATAGGCTTACTGTGAACTGGCAGTACAGAAATAACCAAACGCTTTTGATCCTCATGGCATTTCTAAACACATTTCCCCAGGCAGCAACACCACTCCAGTTCAATATACCCCAACCTCTAACAGTTGCTGCAGCTGTCTGATGAATCTGCTATAATTCAGATAAGTCAAATTATCTAGGTTTAAGAAAAAAAAAAAACAAAAACAAACAATCCCAGCTACTCTCTCTCTGCTCATCTAAAAAAGCCTGAGGATTTAAAGCATAATCAGGATCATTTCAGTAGGTTTGTTTATAGCCTGACTCTCCAGACAGTTACGTTAGCACAGCTGAGGAGGGCACAAACTGTGAAGTGGGATTATGAAGCTGGAGGAAAAAAAGACAGAGAACTTTTCATAGTGGCTTTGCCACTGTCAAATGCTTGAAAATAAACTAAAGTCTGGCTTTTTTTTTACTTTGACAAGCTATATACTAAGCAGAAATAAGCACATAAGGAAAAGCTCAGCTTTGCTTAAGTCAGGGAGTTACACATCACTTCAGTGAGGATTTCACCTTTTACATCGAACAGAATTTGTCTTTTCCAGTGCAGGCAGTGAGGGTGATGGTATGTGTTATTTTCTATCAGCCATGAGTGCAGGGCTTTCCCTGCCCCTAAAGAAAACAGCTTCTGAAGATCAGACCAAACATTAATTTTCTGTTCAGTATTTCTGGAATGCTCTCCTGCTTCCTTGGACTTCCTAACTATTTGCACCTCGCAGTATCCTATGTGTAAAGTGGGTGTTAAAATATCTCACATGGCATCAATGACAATATTTATGATGAGCTGAGAAACTAGAATGAAAGCAAGTACAGTATGCCTAGTTTTGTTCATATTGTTCATAAAAGCCTTTATAAAGTTAATACTTTGCACTAGGGATCTTTCAGACAGACAAGGAATGAAACTAGTGAATAGAATTACCGGTGTCACATCAAAAGAGACCCTCTGTTCACCCGACCTCCCTTACTTATTTTCTGGCATCATCTTTTTCCTTCCTATCTTTCCAAGGCCCAAGGCATGAAAATTTACATTTTCTTTGCATTTTATTCTTAAAAAGGAAAGGAGGGAAGGAGTAGGAGGGGAAAGTAACAGAGATAAAAGGAACAAACAGCTCTAGATATCAAGCAATGTAACCAATTCCTTAAAGTTAGTCTGTGCTTTTGAATATTTTATAATTTATAAACTGGAAACACATTATGCTTTGATTTGCAAACAGCAGCTGAAGTCACATGCCTGTTCTAAACCTTCTAAGGGATGAGAGGAAACTGACAGATAAAAAAATATTCACTTGTTATTTTCAGATGATCCTAGTGGTGTGCCCAGTTTCTGTGGCAGGTGATGTGGAAGGGATTTGGGGAGAAAAGCCTTTGGAAAGACACTTGAGAACAGCTTTCAACCCTGTCAAAATGGGTCCAGATTCTCCCTTAGTCACTAGAATACACCATTACCTGTTGCTTTTTTAAAGGCTTTATAGTTTTAATAGTGATATTAAGCACAATAGCTACTGTCAGGCATGCAAAATCATAAACCAGAGATTTTCTGTATTTCCTCAAAATTGTCATTTTGTGAAGTCCTTTTGTGCTTAAGGGCTGTATCTTTAATTCATTTGTGACAAGAGAGTGTGATCTGACTTGCCTTAGTGTTCTGTAGAGCTCAAGGTAAGCTTTGTATTATAGTACAAAATTCATTGCATTCAGTGAAGAAAGACTGCAAAGGAAACAACACATCACTGAAAGCAGGCCAATAACACATCCATCTGAATGAGAAATTCAGCCAGATATTAAGAGGGCCAGTGCCTACTAAGAAGATAAGCCCCTCTATCTGCGAATACACCAGAACAGAAGCACTGAGCATGGTTTTACATGCAAGATGTGAAATAGTTCTGTCCCAGCTTTCAGCCAGAGTGTCAGTGTAAGAGACAGGCAGTACAGGGATACTGTAAAACTTCAGCCCTTGAATTCTACAACGATAAGGCAGACTCCCAGGATTAACAGCCCTGTCAAAGGTAACTCTCTGAAGTGCTTATTTGTTTAGAAGAACTACCTCATTCATCTTTAAGGAGTGATAGAAATGGAAGCCCTCTGACACAATATCTGAAGTCTACCTGGATGTATGTTTTCTTGGTATCATAGAAAGCAGGAGATAAAAACTTGCTATCTGCTTTTTAAAACAGTATTAAAATGAAATACATTACTTGTATTTATAATGTCTGGTTTCTAAGATGTTTATTTTATTGCTTTTAATAGAAATAATGCAAGCCAAATTGAAAGTATGTACTTTCTATGATGAGCAGAAGTATACTTAAACACAATCTTAAGAAAAGTGACATATTTAATCTTAAATTAACCCCCTTTAAGAGAGACAAGTTTGTTTTTTTTTTTTTTACATTGTCTGAACTTTAAATAGATGTTTCTGATAGTGAGTAATGACACTTGAAACTTGATAAAATTCATTTTTTGTTAAGCTTCATTTATATAAAAAATGAATTCAGCTAAGAATTTGTAATATGAAAAACCTGAACTACTGATCTAAAGATATTTATTACATAGAGATATTCCATGAATGATCCTATTCTGCAAAATCAGAATCTGTGCCTTTGGAAGCTTGGATTCCTCAAATCTTCAACTATTAATCTTTATCTTAAAGGTACAGCAGAGAGAAAAGGTACAATAAACAGCATATTTTAAGAGCTGTCAATGACTTGTAAATACTATTATTGGAGGCCAGAAAGCTAAAATAAGTATGGTAAAAAGTGACAGACCGTGAACAATATAAACACTACAAGAAGTACTGGGAAGAAATCCCTTACTCTGTTGGTGGTCTTGTAGATACTGGACCTAATTGAATGTTAGGAATTAATGATATCTTGTTTTGTCATTTTGGCAACACATGTAATGAAATAAAATAGAGAATCTCTTCATTTTACCAATATATACTTCATTAAAATGCATATACAACTTTTCCAATTCAGAAAAACTGTCATTTACTGTAAGGGTAAGACTTCAATGGACTTGTGATAGGAAATGGTAATTTTGTTTTCTCATGAGTTGCCTGTTACCCTCTGCTGAAGTCACTGTGAAAAGAAAAAACCTAATCCAAATAAACAAAACCCCCTTTTATTCAGTGTTTCATTAATTTTCTCTCTCTTTGCCCCCCATTTTTTTTTTCTCCTGAACAAAGATATGTAGGGAAAACTATCTGAAATGACTGTGCAGGTATTAGCACACTGCTAGTCCATACAGGAGCAATCTTGCAATGGAGAATTTAACTTATTTCACTTCAAGGAAAAATATGTAGAATCACTGTTACCAACACAGTAATGGTGTGATCAGAAATACCAAATCCTGTCATTAATTTGGCATTAGAGTTGATGCGGGCACTGTTTTTAAAATTAGAAAGTGGTATATGTTGTGTATAACATGGTGTCAGTAACTGTACATTTGAAATCATCATAGAGCTCTGCTATGTTTCCGATTTTGTGGTGGTTTTCTAAATATCTGATTACCCCTGACTATTCAAGAACTGCTCCCTTAGAAATTGCTAATTAAGATACTGAAGAGTCTCATCTAATATTTATACTTCTGGTGTTGCACTAGATCATTTTGCAGTGCATGAACAGCGTCATGAAGAAAGAATTAGAAGCAGTACAGCTTTGAGCCTCAGATAATCCTTCACTGATTAGTGAGATTCGCATCATCACCTATTCTGAATGCACTCCTCTCAGGATGTTGATAAAGGCCTTCAGTATCACAATATGGACTTCCCAGCACAGCTACGGCTTTTCTAGCCAATCAAAGTGAAACCCTCAGTTCACCTGGTTAAGCTAGCTAATCCTAAATCGGCTTTTAGATTGTCACTTAACAACTCTGAGGCACTCCAGAAGGATCCTGCACAAATCCTGTGGTAAATGAGGCCTAGGCTGAGTGAAAATGAACAAACAAAAAGCTTTAAAAATGGACAGCAAATTCTTTACCTAAGACATATTTTTATTTCTTTAGAGTGAGAATTAAGATGTCAGGAGATGGACAGTTCTGTTAAATTGGTCCTCAAATGATGATGTATGCCTGCTTAGATTTCAAATGTTGACATATGACTACACATTAAACTGAAAACTAATGCGAGTAATCTGCAGAAGGTTTAGTGCTTTGTAATTTTTTATTACATGAATGACTAAGAGTACAAAATTGCAGGTTTTAATAAGGAATTTGAAAAGTTTCAATTGTTTGTATATGTAAAAATGTCTGAACAACCTGAAGTTATTAATGAGTTCCCAACAGTCTGTCACTGCCTTCCGATGAAATTTTTAGCAGAAGTTACACTCCTGTGTTAATGGCTGTACCTTGTAGGAAACTGTATGCTGTCATCCAAATCCTAGGGCTACGCACTATGCAAACAGTACTGGAAAGCTTTCTTTTCATCAGAAGAAAGTAATGTCCATTTTAGGCAGGGACCACGCGTAGGCCACACTGATTGGCAAGTGGAATGCAAGATAATTCTTGCATCTACTACTCGAGGCAGAAAATAGGTGCTGCACAAGTATCTTTGTTCTTGAATACACTGTGATTTGAAACCTCAAATTGCAATTTATAGTAAGGCAATAATACAGGAAATATGCTGTGAAATTATTTTAGAATTAAGTGATAGCTGGAAATTGAACTCATAACACACAATTACTCGAGGTTTAAAAATCTTCCTTCTACACAGAAATGAGGGAGAAAGATTCCCAGCACTACCTGACGAGTGAAGGCACTCACAGCAAAAGCTATGAGTGGCAGAGAATAAATGTCTTGCCATCTGAAGCAGATCACTCAAGTACCAATGCCAGATTAAATAGAAAAAACACACAGAGATCTAAGTTTATTATCTTTCATACTGAATTGTTTAGAAATAATAAATAGAATATACAAACCCTATACCACAGTAGTTTGTCTTGTGGGAAGTTTTAACAGTTTCTGGGATTAAACAGCTTTCCCCTTCTGTGAAGGTTCTGATGTAAACTCTTGTACTGAGGCTTAAAGTCTTAAGGTTGTTAGAAGTTTCCATCAGTCAGTCTGTATGTCAATGGATAAAATGTTGGTTGCTGATCTGACCTGTTCATCGCTTTCTGGAAAGAGACAATCAAAATACAGACACTTTGGCAATGTTGGGGGAGGAGGGGGAATGGGAGAATAGGGGTTTTCAATGAAAAAAGTCAGTTCTTCTATGTGTTAATGCTGGGATATTGAGATAAAGCCTTGGAAACCTCCAATTTTGAATGTGCATATACTCATCTTGTAATTGAAGCTTCCACTTTATAAAATCCTAAGAATTACATGTTTACCTGCTTAATAGAGGAGAAAAAAACAGACTACTTTTTATTTCTGAGACAGGTTAAGGGAGTCTGATGCTTATTATGTTATCTCCATTATTTTGCTGAACAATATATGCTTGCAGTTACACAATAGTTAGTTGCAGAACAGATTAGCAAAATTTTTAAGAAAACAGTAGGGGATAAAAATCACTGTTAAGGTAGTTATCTAACTGTATGAAAAGAATAGTTCCAGCACTTTTCAAGTGTATTTTGAAACAATTTTTAAATTGATCTAGAATTTCCCAAAGCTGCAAAAACCTCTCACTTAAATCCGTGTATTTTTTCTCTGTTAACATGCAATGAATTTATTTCAACTGATGCTGCAACCATCTTTTATGTGAAATTACTTTTCTAATTACTTAACCATTTTAGCTGCTTTCTGTTGTTTTTTTTTTTTTTCAGAAGCAACAAATTGTCTAATTTGAGGGTGTCGTATTGAAATATATTTAATGAGATTTAGCATTTCTGCTACCTGACAAACTTGTGCTTTTTTTTCTTCCTCACTCTTTAGATCCATACATATTCATTTCCAGATTTCTACTTGAAAATATCAGAACATCCAGGAAAAAATCCAGAAACATAATATTTAGGCAACCTCCTATTTTTTTTTCATCAAGGGGATTTTCTTGCCTCAAAAATAAGTGACTAGGAAAGGACTGGCAGTTTGTCTGCATTTTGGAAAAATAGGTTTACTGCTTTTAGTGATTCCCTTTATTCAGTTGTCAGCAAAGAGTATCTGTAGTAAGGATTTAACTCAAAAACTGAAATGAAATGTTATCCTGAAGCATGAGAAACAGTGGCTATTACAGGCCATACCTGGAGATTAGGTTTTACTGCCCAGACATTATGTGCATATAGTTTAGTGATATACAGAACACAGGCTGTTCTTTGCATACCAGTCCTGCTCTGCAAATTTGCAGCAACCTGTAAGCACTGCTAATTTACAGGGTTTAAATAGTGTGACCATACTTAGAGGAAGCTGAAAGCACTTCTAATTTACATATTTAAAATATGGTGGCCATATCTGGAAATGAATAAAACAAAACAAGAGGTATGTGTTCTGAGTCAGCTTAGCTTATTTAAGCAAAAAAATGCAGCAGATTATAGAGGTATTTTCACTGTGGCCGTATACCTTGAGGGATGTATCAAGAAGACTAACTTAGGCCTTATTCTATTGATAGGCTTAACAAAGGTTTAGTGAATGGGATCCAGCTCACCTAACTTCAGATGTCCACAACAGAGATCAGAGTTCCAGCAAACTACCTGTTTCCCCTGTACAGTCTGCAAAGAGCTATAGACAACTTTCATGTGTTACTCATCTGATTTATTTCGACAGCTATTTCAGACTGAGATTCCCTGCGCTTCACTTTCCTCTAAGCATTCAGACTGCCGGCAGCAGTTTTGGTGTAGATACCTGCATGTGATCAGATGAGTCCCACTGTGTGAATGCAATATTTGTTTTCCATTCTAGAATGGACAATAAATCCAAAGAGAAATAAGTTCTCTGAGGTTTGCAAAAGTACCCTTCCAGTACTCATACAGGAACCTACATTAGCTATAATATATTGTCTGCTTTGTACGCTATGGAAATCATGGCCCATTCTCTTTCAATTAAAGTTTGACTACAAGTAAGAGACAGATTAATGCACATGTTTTTGAAAGTGGCATTTAGAGATCAGCTATTTGGCATATAGTAGGCATGTCACATGCCAGAAGTTGATGATGAACGTGCTCAGGTAAGGGGTGTGTCTTGTCGCACCCTGTTTGTAGTTGACCAAAACAAGCTAATAAAAGTTAACTAGGTTAATTTTTATAGCTCTTTCTATTAGCTGAATGCAGAGTTTATCATTCAGGAGAAAGGTAATATCATGATAGATGGAAACCAAACATCAAGCACAGACAGCACAAACAGAAGCCAAGCATAGGTCACTGGACGATCAAATCAGGCAACAATGGTTAGGAGTGACTGGGGGCATAGTTCAACATACAGGACAAACTCATTGGTTTGCAGAAAGCAGAATATTCTGTTGTATTTTACCAAAGGAAGAGTTGTGGAGTCTTTTGAAACCTGCGAACAATTCATTCCTTGTCACATTTTCTAGAGGGAGGTATCAGAAACCTTTGTGGTAGGTCACTCTGTGATAATCAGTATCTGATGGTGTGGAATAATCATTTTACACAGTGGCATAGGTTATAAAAACCCCAAATAATCTAGTACAGACAGAAAGGGTCTATGCACAAAGAAGAAAACAGACTAAAGCCTAGGCCCAAACCACAATGCTGAAAATGGTTATAAAACAAGGCATGCTTATGTCTAGCAAGATAGATATTCTTGGCCTTTTTATCTGGGAAGATTTCCCTATCTGTCAGTATTGAACCAAGCACTTTGGAATAGCATTAGGAATTTATATCCTGAGGATGCCATCTTTTAGACAAAATAAAATCAATGTCCCAAGTAGTCAGGATTTTTTACTGCTTGTTCCAAAACAAAGCATCATTATCTCCAGTCTTCAACAGATTCCAGATCCTGTCGTAACTGAGTTCTTACTGGATTTTCACTTAGATCTTCAAATCTACGTTCCAATCCAGT
>JASSUY010020304.1:0-22567 GCA_032466535.1 Forpus xanthops
GGTCCCTCTGGATGGCATTCCTTCCCTCCAGCATATCAACCGAACCACACAGCTTGGTGTCATCAGCAAACTTGCTGCACTCAATCCCCCTATCTGTGTCACCGGCAAAGATGTTGAACAAGATCAGTCCCAACACTGATCCCTGAGGGACACCACTCGTTACTAGTCTCCAGCTGGACATTGAGTCATTGAGCACAACTCTTTGCATGCTGCCATCCAGACATTTCTTTATCCACTGAGTGGTCCACCTATCAAATTGATATTTCTTCTATTCAGAGACAAGAATGTCATGTGGGACAGTGTTGAATGCTTTGCAGAAGTCCAGGTATGAGACTATGTGTTGAAATCAACACTTAGTTGACAACCTGAGGTCTGTTGTTGAAGAAAGCTGCCTGTTATTCTTCTTAATTCTTATGCTATGTATGACTAAGCTAAAATAAAATGCAACTGTTTGTTAGATAAGCAAGTACTGGCATCAAGGATTGGCTTGTCCTCCCAGTCTCAATTTGGCTTCAGTTATAAACAAATAGGAGGATGAAGCGCATCATCTTAACATAGCATCATATATATATATGTATATGATATATCATATGAGATATATATATATATCTGATACATATATGAAGACAGGCTGAGAGAATTGAGAAGAGAAGGCTCTGGGGAGACCTTACAGCAGGTTCCAGTGCCTAAGTGGGCCCACGAGAAACCTGGAGAGGGGCTTTTGGCAAGGGCCTGTAGGGACAGGTAAAGGGGGAATGGCTTTAAACTGACAGAGAAGTAGATGAACTTTAAGGTCACTTCCAGCCCAAACCATTCTAAGTTACATGATTTACAGCTTGGCTCTACATTATATGTCACATCAGAAAGCTTCCCTAATGTCCACTTTGTGGGAAAAGTGATCTGTGCAAGTGTTCTAGAATGAGCTGGGCTCAAAAGGGTATATAGAAGTGGAAGTATTCTTGGGGGTGGGATGAGGCAACTGTGTCTAAAGGCCTTGCTGAACTTGAGTTGTTTAGGAATTTTCAGGGAGAATCATAGAAGTGGCAGTTCCAAGCCCACATGATATCTCATGGCAGCTCTTACCCCTGCTCAAATGAGAGATTTCTATAGCCTGGGCTGTTAAGCTCCTGACCAAACTCACCCAAAGTAGTGTCATTTCATGCTCATGATATTTGTTTGGGTTTATGTTTTTTTTTTGTTTATTTGGTTCAGTTTTTGTGGGTTTTGTTTGTTTGCTTATTTGCTTCTGTCAATTTTCTCAGCAAAGTTCTGGAAGAAAGGATTTGGACCCATCTTCTTCTATACTGGCAATGAAGGTGATATCTGGACTTTTGCTCAGAACTCTGGCTTCATATTTGAATTAGCAGAGGAACAGCAAGCACTTGTGATTTTTGCTGAGCATGTGAGTATTTTAGTCATAATACTGTTTAGTATTACCAAATTCAGCTTTCTGCTGGTCTGGAAAAAAAAGCATCTCTTGCCATGAAGCTGAGGTGTACCTGCTGTAAGCTTTCTGCTTGTGGTAGCAGCTCTTTGTTAACTGTAGCTTCAGAATGTCTTTTACTGTGCCTACAAACAATCCAGGATACAGAATTTCTATTTCAGTAAAGCCTACGCTGCAGGGCATTTGCCTTAGACTGATGCTTTTGTAATGGGTCTTTAACTCCACGCTTGTGTAGAAAGTTGTTTTGTTTGGATAATATTTAATCTCCACACCATTTCCCACACAGTTCTATTAAATCTACTATTCTGGAATTTATGTATGAAGACATTGCACTGTTCCCTTTTCTAGCTGGGGATTTCAGGAGAGAGATATATGCTGAGGGCCCACTTGACACTCAGTGAAGCAGATATATCCTGAAGGTCTCTGTTTATCAGATGTAGGAGAAAAGGCACTTCCTGAGTTACAAACAAGTTAGAGGACACCACGTGCTCTATTATGGCTTCCTGTTTGTGCACACTTAGCTGTATAATGAGAACAGGGAAAACCTGGACCTTGACACCAGCATTTCTGCAGCATATCTCTTTCCTTTCAGAGATACTATGGGAAGTCTCTCCCATTTGGACTTGAATCAACACAGCCAAAGAAGACTGGTCTGCTCACTGTGGAACAAGCGCTTGCTGACTATGCAGTGCTAATTACTGAGATTAAGCAGCAGTATGGTGCTGCAGACTGCCCTGTCATTGCTTTTGGAGGCAGGTAAAGGTTATGTTCTTCCGTTTTCAGCATCCTTTCTCAGCCACAGTTGTGCTGTTCTCATAGATCTGTTTGGCTCTCAAGCAAGTTCTAAAGGTAGAGCTTGAAGCTGTCTGATATAAAGCACTTGTGCCTGAGCCTGAGCTCCTAAAATCTCATCACCAGGCCCCAGTCAGTTCTTCCATCAAGAATTAGCCTTAGTTTGTGATTGCTTTGGAGAAGCGCCACTGACAGGTATTTCTAGGTAGCTTCAATGTGCAGGACAGCCAGAACTGCAGAAAATGGGAAATCCCTCCTGTAGGAACAGAACATTTTACTTTGGAAATACAGAAAACTAATAATTGGGAAAATATTCTTTTCAGGGGGCACCCAGCTTTTTATTAAACACAGCCTCTTCAACAACATCCAGCCATTTTCACTCTAGGCTCCTTTATAGTTGTTCTGCAATCTGCTGCTTGGTTGCTCCTTGCTTCCTAGCAGAAGTTCATTCCCAAAGCTCTGTTGCAGGTGTGTGGATGCAATGTCTTTGCCTCTTGAATGGCTCCCCATGCTTGTAGTAGAGGTGCTTCACTTTAAAAGGATTCCACAAAGTACAGGGCTTCTAATTCATTTGTAGTGAGGTAAAAAGCATTTGACCTGACAGTTGTCATTAAGCTTCCAACTCACTGTGGTGGTGACTGGGCTGTTGATCTCAGGAGTGTTTGTACTGTGGCTATCAGGACAGTAGATGGTATGAAAAGGGGCAGGAGCCATTCTGGGGTAAAGGAGTGGAAGAGGAATTTATTAAGACCTGCTAGCTGGGCTGCAATGTTAGACTACTGCTCTGTGTGTGTGAATCAGAGTTCAATGTACAGCAGCCTGAAGAGCACTAAACCTGTGTGAAAAAGACCTACAGATGGTGGAAGTAAGAACAGTTAGCCTGGGAAAAATATAGAGAAATAGAGCAGCCAGGGATCAGGTTAGGAAAGTTAAAGCCCTGAAAGAACTAAATCTGGCCAAGGACGTTAAGGGCAACAAGAAAAACTTCTATAGGTAAATTTGGGATGAAAGGAGGACAAAGGAAAACATGGGTCCTGTGTGGAAGGAAACTGGAGACCTGATCACCCAGGATATGGAGAAGGCTGAGGTATGTAATGACATTTTTTTGCCAGTCTTCACCATCAAGAGCTCCAACCACTCTGCCGAAGTCACAGAAGTCTCAAGGCTCACTTCCAACTCAACCATGCTATGATTCAATGAAAAATACTGAAATACGGCAGTGTTGGAGCAGCAAAACATGTCCCATGGGAGAAAATAAAATACCTCTTCTGTTGCTTGTAACTTTTCCAAACTTTAACCTGAAATTACATGTGGCAGGTTTCAGCTATGCCTGTTTCCAAGAAATGCATATTGATTTTCATGTGGGTGATCTAGGAATGGTGTTTACTGCAACCACTTGAAGTGGTAGGGAGGAAGACTTGAACACCTGTAAGCTTGTTTCCCCTTCCCTATGTGTGCTGATCATCTATGCAGGGAACGCTCTACTTCCCAGCAGTAGAGAGGGCTGCTTATTCTGTAGGTTCCAGGGACACCCTTTGCTAAGAACCTGTCTAGTCTTTATAATCCTGTATGCAGAATATGTCTCCTTCCCCCACTGAACAAGTGGCAGCTTCACTTGACCGCTACTAGTTTAGCAATGAAGCCGTCAGGACGCATGCAGTATGGTGCAGATTTCAGTATTGAGGCAGAATTTATGTATGGCTGCAGAAGCACACTGAGCTGCTGCATTCCCACCAAGCTGGGGTGAGCAGCTGGGGAAAGCCTGGTAAGAACACTGTGTGTTGCTCATTTTAGATGAGGATGGCAACTACTAAGGTAACCACAAGCTTCTTGTTGCCTTTTGTTAGGTGAACCTCTGAATGCTGGCCTGAACTGTTGAGTTACTATGTTCTTAGCTGCCTGTTAAAGGAAATAACTCTTTTGTCTCTCCTGTGGCAGCTATGGAGGAATGCTCAGTGCTTACATGAGGATGAAATACCCCAACATTGTGGCCGGAGCATTAGCTGCTAGTGCTCCTGTGCTGTCTGTGGCTGGACTTGGAGACCCCACCCAGTTCTTCAGAGATGTAACAGCAGTAAGTAGCACCACTTTTCAGGAGCATTATTTTCTTCCTTTAAGAAGGCTAGATTTTTTTTCCTTTTCCATGTGTTTAAACAGACATCTGTCCTCACAGCATCAGTGCTGGGCAGGGAATGCAGTTAAGTGGGAACTTGCAAGCAACAGCAGCAGCTGCAGATGTGATGTCTGAGCACTGCCTTAGTGGTTGGCATCTCAGGCCCCAAAGGTGCTGTTCTGGGCAGCGCAGTTTGGTTTCAGCACTTTTAGTACCTCTAAGGATTCACTTTCCAATTTCTAGTAGCTTGACCACATTACACCCTGAAAGTTTTCCTTTTTGCCTGGCTTAAATCCTTTTGGATAATTTATTTTTCAGATCCTCTCCCAAAATGTTGTATTATGCATTGTTGTCAATGATTCACAGCAGTTACTTAATCCAAAGATGTTTGCATTTCAGTGAAGTGCTTGGGTATCTTCATTTCACTAACTAAAAATATTAAAGGTGTCCTGGGCATACTTAAAAGCAAAATTTAAATATGGCTTTCACATTTTGAGAACATAGGACCTGTAGGAAGGTGGTATTGCTTAGAACTGACTTACATTTAGTTTATAAGGAAAGACGTGTACTACCTGACTGTACTAAAGTCTTGTGGTGTTGTCTGTTTTGTCTCTTTTCTACATGAATTTCTACAACTGGGTGACACCTGGAGTTGCATGAACTACCTATATGTGAAACTTGTGGTCTTTTTGCTCTTATTTACGTATATGAAAACCTTATTTCAATGCAGAGACTTACAGGATAGATAGCATAACCACTAAGTGTAAAGAAAAGACTCTTAACTGTTGAAGGCAATAAAAGAATATTGTCTTTAAATTATACATCTAAACCAAAAAAATGTAATACCACTTACTCATCTAATAGGCCGTGCAGTAGGAATTCTTCTGGTTGAAGCTAATTCCTTCTCAGAAGCGCTGTTCAGCTGATACATGTCTTCAGTTGTGAATATGCTGAAATATGAATTACGCATCCTTCAAATGAGGGCTTTGACCTTTCCATGCCCAAAATTCTCCTGTTATATTTAAAGTCTGTTCCCTCTGAAGCAGTAAGCTGACCTCTGGGCTGCAATCCTAAGCAAGCATGTTTTTTTTTGCTTTTAGAGTAGTTCCTTCCATCATCAGTGTGTTTGCATAAAACCAATTTGTGCATCTGAAATCTGAATTCAGTCGCTGCTCTTGGTGAGTGAGCACCCCTGAGAGCTGTTAATAGTAATGAAGGCACAAACCTTCCATGAATCATTGCAGGAGCTCTCTCTTCCTGTGAGTCAGTCTCAAATCCAGCTTCTCTGTGACTTTTATGAGCTCACTTCATAAGCCTCTATCTTACAGGGAAAGTGAGAAAAGGGCAGAAAGCTGCTTTTGAGTAATACGTTTGCATAAATTCTGTATGCCAAATGCCCTGCATACAGCCAGGCAGAACCCCCTGTGTAAATGCTACACATACAGCCATATGCATGCTTCCCATAGGGATACTGCTGCAGAGGCTGTTCAGGCCATTAACTTTAATCAGTTTAGACATCTGAATTAGGTGATTCCAAAGAGTAAAGCTGGTAGCCTACAGTGGGAAACAGCTTTCCTTGGAATGGCTATAGTGACTCCTGCCCCTGCTTCTTCTAGGTCTCAGCAAAACTATTCCTGAGTCCTAAGGGTCTGCAGGAGAGAACTGGAATGGGCGATATTTCCCAGCATGCTGCTGCACTCCAGCATGGCTAGTGAGGAGCTCAGCATCATGGCAGCCAGAGCAGACCTGCTTCTCTGTCCCAGGCTGATCCATCCTCACACTCCAATTAGAGCCATGAGTAGATGAAGATCAATGAGCGCACCCAAGAGAAGATTTGGAACCCCTAAAGGGTTGCCCAGGGGTTGTGATTTAAGCCCAGCCATAACTCAAGCAGTCACTCTCTTACTCTCCCCTCTTCCTTCCCCCCACCACCCCAGCTCCCAGAGGGATGGGGAGGAAAATTGAAAGAATATAACTCTCACAGGTTGAGATAAGAACAGTCCAGTAACTAAGGTGTAACATAAACCACTGCTGCTACCACCAATAATAATAATGATAAGGGAAATCACAAGGGAAGAGAATATAACCACTTACCACCCACCAACTGATACCCAGCCTGACCAAGCAGTGATCTAACCCTTCCAGGGTATCTGCCCCCAGTTTCTATACTGAGCATGCTCTTTGGTTAGTTTGGGTCAAGTGTCCTGTCTCTGCTTTGTCCCGGCTTCCCCTCCTCCCTGGCAGAGCGTGAAGCTCAGAAAGTCCTTGCTCAGAGTAAACATTACTGAGCAGCAACTGAAAACATCGGTGTTATCAGTCCTGTTCCCAGGCTGAAAGTCAAAAACACAGCACTGTACCAGTTACTAAGAAGGGGAAGAATGACTGCTACTACTGAACCCAGGATACCAGGTAAACTGTGGAAAACCCCATGATGATTTATCTAGGTGTAACTATCAGACAAAGGCAGGGTTAGGAATGAAAGAAAGGTCCTGGATCTATTTTTAGTTGAGAGTGGTCTTTGTAACAAAAATGCTTAGCTAAGTGATTTGCAGTTACTAGCATGGTAAAGGGATCTTAAAAAAACCCTGATAATTCTCACTATTACAAAGCACTCGTTGCCAGCAGATCTCAAATTGCCTTGCAAGCTGACAGAAGAGAAACAGTTTGAGTTGCTAGAGCCTTCAGTGACAGAAACAACTTGTTACACTGGTGTAAGGAGCCACAGCTTGTCAAACATACTTCAGAGGGCTTTTTCAGGATCAGTGTTGTTTTTCCCAAGAAAAAGAGCATGGAGTTCTTGGTAACTGGTAACTGGTGGGCATAACAAAAAAAACAGGTCTTGGTTCTCAAACTTGTGCTCTGCCCTCCAAACGTAACTGCCTTCTCCATTGCTCTTTCTTACAAAGTGCTGTATTGTGTGCTTGAAAACAAGACTGAAAATAAACCCCAAAAAATTTCTGGGCCTAGCCACCATGTTCTGGCTAAGGTATGTGTCTCTTCTAGCTGCTTCATGTCCAGTCTAATAGCTCCACTAGGTGCAAAGTGTTTGCCTAATTGCTTACCTGAGGAAGACCTGGTGAAACAGTTGCTGCTTGGTCTGAGCTGTGCTGACTGACAAGACTGTTGGCTTCTGCTGGAATATGCTGATTGTCTGGAGGACAAGGCAGAAGAACTGGTGTCACTACTATTGGAGATGCAGATGAGGCTCTGAGCAGCGGGCCAGTAACCCCTGTTATCTCTTAGTGCTTCTGGCAGTTCTTCCAACTGCAATGCCCACAAGTACCTCCTCTGTGCAACCATAATTCCATATCTTTTCTGTCCTTCCAGGGTTTTCAGAAGTCAAGTCCAGGTTGTGTCCCTGCTGTCCGAAAAGCCTTCCAGCAGCTTGAGGATCTGTTCCTGAGTGGAGGTAAGGAGATGACAGCCCTGCAGATGGCTTCCCAGGGACTGGCAGCAGATAGTCACAGCCACGTGGAAAAGAGCTGATACAGCTTTACTTCAGCTAGGTCTTCAATTCCACTAAATCAGTGCAAATACCCACCTGACTGCCTCTTCCTGCTTGGTTTTTGATTTAATGAACAGTTTCAGTTAGCACTGAAATTCGTAACTGGCACAAATATAAAAACATCACTGTGGGGGCTTGCACAGTGTTAATGAAACTGTCTTTTCTGCACCAAAGTGCAAAACACCTGCATTTTACGATGGTAAAGCCTCATGTTTTGTTAGATACTTGTCCTCAGCACTCACACTGTTGAGAACTGTTCAGGTGTGTATGAGAACTGCATGGCTCAGCCGCTGGACAATCTGAGAAATATTTGGAAGGCAATCTAGGTCTAGAAGCAGCCATAACTGTCTCTTTCATCTCCAGTTGGATTGTTAGGTGAAGACAAGGACAGAGGCTGGTGAAGATCTCTGTACTGTCTTCCAGGTAGGCCAGATAAGGTGTCTCAGGCCATTGCAGCATCATCTGGGGGCCCTGCTTGGTGTTGTAAGAGCTGTGATGGGTTCTTGGCCTGTTTCAGGGCTTGGCTTGGTCTGTGGTGCTCACGTCAGGTGCTGTGCCTCACAGCAGCAGCTGGTCCTGGAATTGATCAGAGGAGCTGGGGTCCAAAACCCCACTCAGCTTTGGGTCATAGCAGGGAAAAATGTTACTGTTAAATATCCAAGCTTTTCAGGGTCTCTGCAGGGCCATGCTTTCTGCAGCTGGGTGGATAAGGTGATCATATTTAAGGCTTAGGCTCTTGAGTAAATGTCCAGAGGCAAGTCCCAGGCTTTCAAGTAAAGACAGCCAAGCTCTGGTGAGTAGCTTCTGGAGTAGGATGGGGACTGCAACTCAAAAATGTGGAGGATGAAAATGAAGGGAGCAGCTTTCCCCAGCAGAAATGCAAAGGTATATGACTGCATCTTGAAGGAATGCCTTCAAAGACAGATTTCCTGACTCCAACTGACCTCTCTGCATTACACTGAAATTTGAGGGCACATCTCAGGAATCCTTTGTGACTTTGTGAGAACCATTCTTACTTGGCAGCTCTTACTGCAGACCTGCATGGGAGCTTGCCTGGGGATGCTGCCCTGCAGGACATAGCAGACCCCAGGTAGGGAGCCAGCAGGAGGCAGCCAGGCAGGGCATGGGCTTGTACTAAGATGCTGTTCTCACTGTGCCAGCTGGGACTGCTGCTGTCTCAATGGGTGCTGATTCCCTGGGCTCCCATGGGAAGCTGCAGAGGAATAATGTGCCTGAACATCTACGTGTTGTAAATTGAGATATAATGTGTCGTTCCCACTAGAAACCTCATCTGTGTGTTATAGCATCCCCTTACATGAGTGAAACAAGATGCTGAAGCCAGGTATTATTTTCCTCCGTTAAAAGTTTCATTTTCCTTTCTTCTGCAGCCTATGATGAAATTAGTAGTAAAATGGCCACGTGCAATAAGATCTCTAACAAGGAGGATGTTTACCAGCTTTTTGGATTTGCTAGAAATGCCTTCACCATGATGGCCATGATGAACTACCCTTACAAAACCGATTTCATGGGTCACCTCCCTGCCAATCCAGTAAAGGTGAGTACCAGGACAGAGGAGAGTGTTGGGGTTTGTGATGTGCATCTTTGTGACTCAAGTGCAGGGGGCTGCACAGCCTGGGACAGTCAGGCACATGCCATTGGTGATGGTGACAGGGGGAGGTGGTGGTGGATGTTGCAGCCCTTCTACTCTAACAGTAACTGTTTACTGTTACTGTAAGTAACAGTAGCTGTTTAAACTTCCATCTGCTGGTGACTGCTGTATTTGAAATGCACTGCCTAAGGCTCATTAGGGAGCATTTTCTAAAGGCACTCCTACCCTGCTCTCCCTTTGTCTTAGATGCAAAGGCCTGTGCAAGCTTGTTGACTTCAGCTTGTAAACACTAAAGTTGCTTTGTTGTACCCCACATGCTTTTGTAGGTGTATTTTTCTTTGTGGGTAGACGTGGAGATCTAAAAATCAGGCTCCTTTCTAAGTATCACCAGTTGCTGTTGCAGTTGGTTTCACCTGGTGTGCTGTGAGCCTCATGCTGCTGTTCTTTGCTGCACTCAGTGCACCACAGTGACGGGACTTTATTTGCCTCTGGCCTTGTGGCACTTATGGCTTGAACTCTGCCTGAAACAAAATACACATTGCATGTGATGACATACAGGCTACACTGTACTGGGACTCTGGAGATGCTGTTCTTGGCTCCACTGAGCATCCAGTTCCTTCCTAGGGACTGTTTAACAGTCTGTAAAATGGAAGTATTTATTCTACCTCCCCTTGAGAAGGACATTATTCTGATTGTAGGAGGTGCTGTTGCCTATCACTGTGGCCTCTGCACAGCTATTTAACTGGATAAAGGAACTATTTGTCCTGGCACTGTTTCATTGTTTCTATGTATTTTGTTGCTGGAAGGGAGGCAAAAGCCCCAAACCAACCAACCAAAAAAAACAACCCAATCCCTAAGCCACTACCACCACCAAAAAAACCCACCAACCACCAAGCCCCTACCTGTTGTATTAGACACTTGGAAACCTGCTGAACCATAAAATGTAAGAGATAATTTTAGTGAACCTTCCAGCTTAGCTCTTCTGGAAAGCAAAGACTGTTAACTGTTCTGTCTGCAATTTGCCTGTCATGTCTCATCCAGGTCAGCTGTGAACAAATCCTTGCCCACACAGACCCAATTCAAGGCCTGGCTGCTCTTGTTGGTGAGTTAATATTATCACGATCTGTAACACCCTCATCTCTAGAAGCAGCCTGTTCTCTAGAAGCACCTGTAAGTAGAACTGTTGCATTGTTGTGCAGGATATGTGTTGTGGGAGTTTGTGTGATTCCCATCTCCCACTGGGATGTTTTGCCCCTTATTGTCCATTGGGATATCGTGTGCTGAATCATGAGTTCATCTTCTCACCTTTCCAAACGTATTCTTGTCAGGTTTTTCAGTATTGTAGCCCCTTAGCCTGCAACTGGCTGTAAGATGCAGACTTCTAAGGTACTTGATTCTTTTCTAAAAGTTTGCCCATCTGCAGGTTCAGAGCACGTTTCTGGTGCAGGAAGGTTTCTGGTCTGCTTGTTGAGGACAAGGTTGTCCTCATAGTGACCTGTAATCCAGTGGCAAGACAATCTTAAAATTATCATCATATGTCTCTGTGAATACTTAATTTGTCAGCCAGCAGTGTTTATAAGGGAATTATTAGAGAGAGAATTCAAAGCTCTTTTGAAGACTTCTTCATAAAATCTCTCAAGCTGCTCATTCAAAATAAATTCTGCCTTGGTTGTTACTCAAAAAAGCAGGTCCTGAATGACAAAAAAAAAGTTATTTAAGGAATTCTTATGGGTTTAGTGCAGCTTAGGAGGATTGGGAACTAATCATAGAATCATAGAATAGTTAGGGTTGAAAAGGACCTTAAGATCATCCAGTTCCAATCCCCCTGCCATGGGCAGGGACACCTACCACCAAACCACATCACCACAGCTCTGTCCAACCTGGCCCCGAACACTGCCAGCGATGGAGCATTCAAAACTTCCTTGAGTGACCCATTCCAGGGCCTCACCAACCTTACAGTACAGAACTTCTTCCTTATATCCTATCTAAACTTTCCCCATTTAAGTTTTAACCCGTCACCCCTTGTCCTATCACTGCAGTCCCTAACAAATAGTCCCTCCCCAGCATCCTTATAGACCCCCTTCAGATACTGGAAGGCTTCTCTGAGGTCTCCACGCAGCCTTCTCCAGGCTGGACAGCCCCAACTTTCTCAGCCTATCTTCATAATCCTTTTTTATTTTTATTTTTATTTTTTCTGTGAATTATGCATGTCACAATGATAGCACCAAGTCAGAAATGTACTAATTCTAAATCACTGCTAAAGACACTTGGATGCTTGACTGGCAGCTAGAAGAGTTGTTAAACTACTAATGTATTGGCAAACACTGTTGAATCTGCTTTACATGTTCACATCCTACTTCTTGTGTGAGCCAGACTGGAACTCTGGTTCCTTTGTGATGAACAAGCTGAAGACAGATTTCTTCCTCCTGCCTGCAGGGAAGCACTTGGTACCTCTCCCTGTCCCACCAGCTGCATTCACCTGGGACAGTTTAATCATGCAAGAGGCATGATCCACCAGAGCCTTAGGCAGGGGACTGGCTTTCTTCCATACATCCCCCTCTGTGTCATACAGGAAAACACTGTCTTCTTTCTGCATGTGCTGCAGGGCCCCACCTCCTGCAAGGTAGAGTGTAGTACCATGGGCTGCGATGCTGAACTGGCAACAGTTGAACGGGGGCAGCTTTAGTGTTGTCCACTGGTTGCTTCCAGGACAATAATACTCCATCTCATTGACATGAGTCCATTCTTCCACCTGCAAAGAACCATATCAACACTCACGCATTGTGTCATGCATGTCACATCAGGCTCGCTTGGTTTGTGATAAAGGAAATCAGTGTCTCAACATCGATTTAAATACTGTATGGCTTAAGAGGCTAGGTGTTTTATCCACATTTAGCAATCAGAGCCTCAAAAGAAGCTGAATAAATTCTAGGATGGCATGGCTTTGAAGGAGCTTTCTTCTTGGAAAACCAGAAGAGTGAGCTGATCAGGGGCCACAGGGACCTGTGGGAACTGCCATAGCCCAAGTTGTGCCTGCTCTCCAGGCCTTTAACACATGACAAAGGAAATCATCTGAAGTGGCTATATTGCATTGAATTGTGGACAATAACTGAGTTTATGTCATCTAGAGGAATTTGGTGTCAGCCTTGAAGTGCAGTTTCCCTTTTCTATCCCTTCCTCAGTGAGTAACTGTGTACTCTTAGACACCCTCATTCCTTCAGAAGAAACCATACCCCTCAGGTTATAGTGGGGCAGGCCCTGAATCTTTACACTTTCAACTGGGAATTGCTGAATGATCTTTGAAAACTCAGTTCTCTTGGCTTCAGGGAAGAGGATTGTCCGAGAGTGAGCCCTTCGGTCTCTGTCAGGTCTCTTCCCAGAGCACAATGGGCAGCTCTTTCCCTCCTCTTTAAGAGGTGGGAAATCCAGGTTTTCAGGACTTGACCCTATCTTTCCTGAAATTTAGACTAGCGACCTCACTGCAGCCCATTCCTCTTCTAGTCTGTCAGTGTTTCACTCCCTCCAGGTTCCAACAAGGAAAGTCTGGTGGTCTGTGTGTTGGGGCAGGGTACATGATAGGTTTTCCTGTGTTCACAGCCTGCACCTCCACCTGTGTTTCCTCTGTTTAAAGAAAATGCTTTTAGCAGCCTTTGTACTTCAGCAATTAGAGTATAACGAGAGGAAAGCTCCTGATGTGCATGACTGTAATGGCAGGCATGTTTTCATAAGCTTATTGGCCTGACCTGCAACTCTACCAGTCCCTTAATAGGCTGGTACCTGATGGAATAAAAACATCAAGGCCTATCAAGAGGGAGACTCCATTTTGGATCAGATTTGAGATGATAAGAGCAAATAAACTTACTCCTTTCAGTGTCCTTCCTCCAATGCAAAAGATCTTGTCCCTGACTGTAGCCATCCCATGGTCACAGCGGGTGAAAGCCATGGCACTATTGCAAATCCAGCGTTGGAGGTGAGGGAGGTAGCTGTAAGTATCTCGTAAGGTTTTACCCCCAGAGAAGCCCCCTAGAAGGAGAGCAGAAGTCTTGGAAATCTGTCCATCATCCTGGCTGACATCCCACAAACCTTCTGCAAACAGTAGTAGAGCTGGTTTATTGTTTTCTTACCATACCTAGGAAGATCGGGTTTAAAATGTCACATATTCTGCGCAGCTGATGTGGAGTGGAATTCAAAACCTGAGCTGCTCAGGTATTTTAAAGAGGAAAACAAAGCCAAACCAAAACCCCAACCAAAACAGTTCCAGCTCTTTCTGTAACCTGGTGGATTTCCAGCTCTTGGGGTGTTTCAAATGTAACCAGGAGCAGCTTTCATTAGGGAATCTGCTTCCAGCAGTCACAAAATAGGGATTCAAAGGAAAAGCATTGAAAGCTCTTTGAACACTGGGTCTTCAGTGGAAGGGCATTGCTGATCTGCCAGTGCTGTGCTCAACTTTCTCTCTTAGGCACTCACTTGCGTATTTCAGTGTGCATTGTAAAAACCTCCTTGCAAAAGGAAAGTGCTGCTATGGGGAGGGGAAATGTCTCCAGTTGCCTGTCTGTCCAGTTCCAGCCTCAGAGCCTTTGCAAACAAGGAAGATGGTATTTCAGATTGGCTGTAGACCCCAGTTCACCTGGACACAGACACTGTCTGCTTGGACCTTAGGTTTATATCCTTTATTAAAGTAATGCTCTTCATCTTTCTGTTTGCTTGGGCATGGCCAGATCAAAGTTGCAGTTAACTGCACTGGTTCAGAAGAAAATGAATGCTATAGGTAGTGAAGATCTTGCACCTGAGGGGTATAGTGCCCAGGCTAGATTGCTATGGTGTGTTTGAAGCTCTGTGAGGCAATTTTGTCCTTGCTTTCTGGTAGGAATTGAGACCAACAGAGGTTAAATGAGCTGCCTGTGGCATCATAGACTGAGTCAAAGCAGGGACTTGAGTAACTTCTCAGCCATTCCCTGTCTGAACTTTTATCAGGAGCCCTGCTGTCACTGGGGTATGTGTTGGGGCAGGACAGCCTGTGTGCTACCTTCCCCGCTCTTGGGGCCTCAGGTGTACAGCCCATCACATTGCAACTGTGCAATTGGAGTTAATCTGGACTGGATCAGTGCAGTGATCCCAGCTGGCTGTAACTGGATTATGGAACAGGGAGCCTGCAGCAATGACAGACTGGCTCAGGACTTTCAACTCAGAGGTAGTAACACAAACAACAGTGCTTTTCCTAGGACAAACTAAAGATTATCTTTTAAATCCAAACTAGTTGCTGCAAAAGCTAAGTATCCTACACCACTTTCCTGAAGTGTTTAAACCCATGCTGCTTTACTGTCAAACACCCTGCACCATCTACCGAAAATCCCTCTAAAGACTGAGGATCCCGTGTACAGTAAGAGCCTGCATTATACTTCTTTTTGTACAGGTTAACAAAGCAGCATAGAAGTGTTAGTCCCACATCTTCCCTTGAGATTAGTACCAGGGTTTAATCCCATCCCCAGCACTATGGCAGCCTGCTCCTGGTTTACCTTTCAGACAGCAAAGCTTTGGGATTCAGCCAGGATTGCAGGGACAAAGGTGAGCAGGATGTGGATTGCAAGTAGATGGTATCCCCTTTAATGTCCTGAATGAACACATTAAAGGTGACACTGGAAGAACACAGGAAGGCAGTGAGGCTATGGTAAAACAGCAGGAAACTGACTGTGGAGCTGTGGCTGTTACTAGTGTGGCTGCAGGCTTAGATGTGATGTTAAGATGCTAGCAAAAAATCAACAAAACTGTATGAAAATATGCTGCTTTCTGCCAGCTTTATCACCTGAAATATAGAGGATTCCCTTGTGGGTCGTGCCTGCATGATCAGCAATAGGCATGGGGAAGGGAGCTGTGAACTCCCACTTGTTGTGAGTGGGCTGGTACAGTTCCACCGTGCATGTGAGGGTCCCCAGCAGTGTCCCACCACCCACGGCGATGATGCAGTTGGACAGCACATCTGCGTGGAAGCGTGTTCGCCTGTGCAGCATGCTGGCGACCTGGAGCCAGGAGGTGTTGCGGGGATCAAATCGGAAAACCTAGGATCACAGCAGAGGGCTGAGAGTTAGAAGGTAGCATGTGACTGGCTTGTGTCTTGTGTGGCTTCAGGAACTGAGAAGCAGTTCCCTAGACTGAGGAAGATTTTATATTAAGACCTGAATGGGCTCAACTTCTAGTGCCAGCCAGCTGCTACAGCAGCACCTCCCAGCAGAGCTAGAGCCTCAGATAAAGCCTTTCTGGAGGCCTACGGGGATCTGGGAATAGGTTATTCTCCCAGCTTTGCCTGCTGCTCTCATCCAGGAGATGGCAGGAATGACCTCCCCTCCCCTTTTCCCTGGTGACAATACTGCTGAGGCTGGGCCTCCACTCACATCTTGTTCCACAGTTTTTCAGAAGCTTATTTTGCCACTCCTGTTAGAAAGCCCAGGTCACTGAGCGAGGGCAGTGTCTGCAGGACCACATGGGGTGGATGCTGAGCTTGGGCTGTAGCCCTGCTGCTGCAGCATCCTCTGCTCTGCTGCTGCTGAGCTGCTTCCTGCCTTCGAGACCGTGGAAGGGAGGGAGTTGCTGTTTGCGGTGGCACTGTTGAGCTGTGCTGAAATAAGCCCACCTGGGAGCCTGGGAAAGGAAAACATGTTGGTTTTGCTAGCAAGCTCACTGGAGCCATCTAGGAAAATACAAAACCCTGCACAAGTCTTTTTACTCTCCAAGCAGAAGGGGAAGGTCCTGGGACCTAAAGCAGATTTGCATTTCCAGGGCAAACCCAAGGAAAGAGCAGTTCTCAAGTGAACTGGTGAACTTCAGCTATGCTTCCCAAGGGTGAATCCCATGGCAGCAGCAATGGGGATAGGGATAGCATTCGTGGGGTTGCTTGTTCAACTGACATGGACCTGGCTGAACCTGCACCATGGAAGTTGTGTACAGGTTAGGATAACAATTTACAATAGAAGCAAAGTGAGACCAGGGCAGGAGCTGATCCTTCCCAGGCAGTTTGGAAGCTGTATTCCCAAGGGCTTTCAGTTCTGCCCAGAGTGCTAAGAAATGTGTAGAGTTGTGAGAGCTGTGGTGTGAAAAAGTAATGACTCCCTCCCTCCCTTCCTCACGCAGCCATTTTTCCAAGGCTAAACGTTTCTTATGTCTTACCTCATTTGACGGTTGCTTTCCAGTGGGATCAAATTTGCTCTGTCCTCCGATGACAAAGAGAAAGTCATTGATGATGGCGACACAGTGGTTGTAAACTGGCCTGCAGAGGTCCCCGACCTTGTGCCAGGAGCTGCAGCTCTGGTCTGCAGCCCATATCTCTCTGCACACGTGGTTGGTGGTGGTTCTGCCACCAGCTACAAGCAGCACTGTGGAACCAGTGCGGAGGCTTGTGCTTTGGGTCTGCAGGACTGGCTGAGCATAGAGCTGGGAGTGGTAGTTCAGAGCCTCCTGCACGTACCTGTGGCAGCCTGAATCCAACCTCATAAGAGGCATTTCCTGGATACATCGCTGCAGATCCCATAAAGGAATGAGAGGGAATCTTATGTGACTTAAAATCTCTGCTGCATCTTTCAGCCGTGTGCGGTCGTGCTGCAGCCAGCTCATGGCAGCTCTGAACAGCTCCAGCTCGCTGCATCCCTCTATGTCGGTCCTGGCCAAAATTTCACACAGGGTTCCTCGGTCTAGGTCTTTCAAGCACTGCGGATCAGCCAGGATCTGTTTGCAGTGCTGCCCTGCATAGCACATGGCTTTCTGTCTCAGGTCTGCTGGCCCGAGTTTGTTAATAATGTTAAGAACATCCGTGCAGTTCTCACAGTCCAAGCAACCCTCCAGGAAGTGGAAGCACAGCTTGATCACCTCCCGAACCAGGAGCGTTTCTGCAGCTTTGAAGGTCTCCTCTATATTCTGCAATGAGAGATCTAGCTTGTTGGAGTAAATGAAGTTGAGAACATTCCTCAGCCCAGCAGCACTGACGGCTTTCAGATGGATGTTACTGTCTAGGCTCCCCGCTCTGGTCAGGTTTCCAACAAACAGGATCTTGCAGTAATTACTTGCTGAAGCTAAAATGATCTTGTGGGCTGGAAAGGAAACTCCTTCTGCCTCCAGCGTCACATCACACAGCACGCTCTGCGTGCGGAGGCTGCTGAGCCCGTCCAGGAGCTTGGACACGTAGGTGTCTGACACCAGGCTCGCTGTGCCGGGCTGTGAGCGCAGCAGCATGGCTCTGGAAGCAGCCCTGGGACTCAGCTGCATGCGGTCAGTGCATCCCCTGGGCACTCTTCTGCAGCCGGAACAGGCGTTTCCTGCTTCAGAGGAGCTGAGGCTGTGCTGCCCAAGCACATGGAGCCATCCAAACAGCAGCAGCAGTCCCTTCCTCAGCAGCCTCTGTCCGGCGCTTTGCAGGCACAGCGTGCCTTATGCCTTGCAGAGCTGCTTGGGGCTGTTTGCAAGCAGAGCTGTTGGTGCTGGTTGTCACGCAAACCCCACAGTGTTTGTGTGTTTTGCCTGTTGGCTGTGACACTGGCAGCAGCGGACAGCCACCGGCATAGCCACATTCTTCCTCCTTGCTATCTGGTAACTACCCATCTGCACAAAGAGCAGCTCATTCTCCGGCAGCTCCCCAGCAATGCTGTGTTGGGCACCTGTTTAGGTGCTCTTTCATCTGGGCAAGTCTGCACATGCCGTCTTTCCTCCTTGAACAAGGCAAACAAAATCCTGTCTGTGACAGGCCACCCTTGGCCCTCTGACTGGATTTTATTGATTCAGACAACAGCTACTTTCAAGGAGAGTGGGAAGGTCTCAGCACTTCTGTCCTGCTCAGCTTGAAGCAGTCAACTAACACCCGGTGGTGCAGCCTGCTCTTGCTGGTGTTGGAGATTGGAGCCTAGGGTTTTCCCAATACCTAGTGAACCACTCACTTGGCTTTTGGCACAAGCACAGAGCACCTGTGGATACCTCTTTTCTCCCTGTGGATACAGCAGAAGCAAAGGTTATCCACAGCCAGGCTTGAGACCATGTGAAAGCTTTGGCATTAAAGTTGGGGTTGTAGCCTAATGCTGGTCAGCCCCTGCTCCCAGCTGATGCCCTTGTCCAGCTGGGACAGCCACCCCTTGGCCATGTGGTTTGGGAGCGAGGCGGTGGGTGAGGCAACAGAGGGGTGCTGACAGGTTGGCTCTGTGTTCTGTTCCCCTGGCAGGGGTGTTCTACAACTCCTCTGGCTTGGCACAGTGCTATGACATATACCAGCTGTACCAGTCCTGTGCTGACCCCACCGGCTGTGGCATCGGCCCGGACGCCGAGGCATGGGACTACCAGGTAAAGTTTTGGAGACAGCAACAGGTTCCAGCTGCTGGTTATCCTGGTTTCTCCCCCCTGCCCTGTGGCAGCTCTTCTACCTCTCTTAGGTTTGCACGGAGATCAACTTAACTTTCAGCAGCAACAACATGACTGATATGTTCCCCAAGATGCCCTTCACGGAGGCCATGCGAGAGCAGTACTGTGGGAGGAAATGGCACGTGAGGCCACGAGCACGCTGGCTGCAGATAAACTTCTGGGGAGGAGGTGAGTTGTGCTGGCTGCTGGTCCCTTGGCACTACCCTGCAGTTGTCTGCCTGTCCCACCTGCCTGTGCCTGTTGGGACAGGCACAACACACTGACGGCTCCTGGCAGAAAGTCATAGCCTTGTGGTGACTTGAGCCAAACAGATCTTTCTGTATCTCCTCAGGGCAAAAATGGAATACCTAAAAACTGCAAGAATTTGCTTTACTCTCCCGCGTTTTCTGTTCTTGGCAATGTTTGCTGCAGTAGCCAAATGTGTTTGGGTAAATGGGCAGGAAGACCTCTCACGTGTCATCTCTGAATTTCAGACCTGAAAAGTGCAAGCAACATCATTTTTTCAAATGGAGACTTGGATCCTTGGGCTGGAGGAGGGGTAAGCATGTGAAGTCCTTCACCCCCCAGCACAGAGAGCAGCCTTTCCAGGTGATACACAACCCTCCCCCTTTCAGAGCAGAACTGGCAATTTATCTTTACTACATGGGAGTTTCTGCTGGCAGCTGTTTTACACTGAACCACTAAGAAGCCTCAGGGCATTAGTGATCACTGAATCACTTCATTTGAGATGAGGCATTGGGCTTACTGGGACAGTCAGCTCTGCACACAGTGTCAGGCATACCAGGGAGCTCTTCCCATGCCTGTCCTCAGTCCTGACCAGAACACCTTGCAGTTTGCAGAACAGATGCCAGTTCTGCCTGGTCACTTGGTGAGAGTTTCTCTCTGCTCCTTCTTCCAGATAAATAGCAGCCTCAGCCCTTCACTAATTGCACTGACTGTTACAGGAGGTGCTCATCACCTAGACCTCCGGTAAGTAACGAGCTCTCCTTTGGCTGACAAAATCATCCTGCCTGAGTGTTCGATCTTAGCCACAGTCCAGGAGATCCTTTAAGAGGGATTGTATACAGATTATCACAGCCTAACGGTAGAAGAGCAATCTTTTTTTCCCAGTACAGGGCTCTTCCAGCCCCCAGGGAAGCCAGGCAGTGCTGAACTCAGCACTAAGCTCACATACTCTTATTGGAACATGTTCTTGCACAGGGATTGGCACAAGTGTGCAATAGCCTGTAGCTGTCAGTCACATGAAATAGTCCAGTGTCTCTTGGCATTAGCCATCAGCCTTCAGCCCCAGAGCAGCGGGCACCAGCCACCAGTGCAAGGGAGAGCTTGGGGCTCTCCAGCCTGCCTCCCAACCTGGGTGTGGATTGGAAGTTGTAAGTTTTTTTCCAGAGCATAAATATCAAATACAAAACAGATCATCTCTGTTCTTCAGTTCCCTGGCTTGGCTTTCTCTGTGTGAAAGGCAAAGAGCTGCCCCCACTGACCAGTTCACCCTGCTCTGCTTTCTCTAGAGGACAGAATCCAGCTGACCCCCCATCGGTCACACAAGTGCGCAAGCTTGAAGCGAGCATCATCAACAGCTGGGTGAAAGCTGCAGGGATGGAAAGAGCACAGGAGAAACGCCATGGGGCTTCAGCTGTGAGTATTTCCATCCCCACAGCCTCAGGCCTGCAGGTGAGGCTGCCACTACAATAGAAGACAGAGTCCTGCTGAGCTATGCCTGCGCCTTTTGAGGAAGTGTTATCCATGCTGGTGGAAGTTCACCCTTCTGAAGTGTCTTAGCTGCCCCTCATCAAGCAACAAAAGAAAAGCAAAATGCCAAATCTGTGACAGAAGCCCAAAGCATGTTGCACAGCTCTCGTGCTGACCTACTTGCAGTGAGAAGGCCCTGGGAGGCCCAAGGACCACCACTAGCCTGAGAAGTCTGGTTGCATGAGGCAACTTAAGGTTGAAGCTGAATTATTTTAGACAAAAGGTGAAGAGTAGATGACTACGGTAGAAGCAGAGGTAGGGTCATTACTTACACAGGTTCACAGGACTCCACCAGAAACCATTACATACGATTACGTTAGCCTCATCTAGTGCTGGGGGTTTGGGTGGGTTTTTGGTTTGTTTTTAAGTTGCTCAAGAGATCTTTAGTCCTTGAGCTGGAGGTTTACACCTAGCAGTCATCCTGCTGTACTGCTGTCACTTGAGAGCTGTGCATTAGTGACCAGTAGAGCAGTTTGCTCCAGACATCTTCAGATCTTTATAAAATAAACTACAAGTCTGTTAAAATGTGTGATATGAGTTCATGGCTCGGTAGTATACCAGAGAATATAAAGATGTTCAGGTGGAAGAAACTCAACTTGGCACATCACTGGTGGGTTCTTACCTACTGGAATTACTATGACCAATAAATACTAGCTTAAGTGTAGAAGTATTAAATCCTGTAATCAGTTGGCTGGCTCAGTTGATCCATTTGCAATGATTTTATGACTTAGTGGAGGAGCCCCCAGACCCCCAAAGGTTTACATTACTTACACCGCCACTCACAGCATTGCCTCACTTCTGTTCCACTGCTCAAACACAAGGCTTTGTGTGCAGTATTTGCACTGCTGGGTCCTCTCGGCCATCACAGTGTGACTGTTCTGAGCTGCAGGGATACTCACTGGTGTTTCACAATACTTGGGTGCTGACAAAAGCCTTTTTGCATAAAACCTGTTTATCTTTTCCCTCTTCTTACAAAAGACCAAAGGTTATGCTCCCATCAGCACTGAGGAGTGCAGGGGGAGGGAAGAGCAGGAATGGATGAAGTCCATTTATCAGATCTTTCAGACATGTACAAATGAAAGACAATGTAGGGAAGCCCTAGTTAGTCAAACTCCGGTGCCCAAAGACAACACTTTGTTAGTCAACTACATTCTCACTAATCAGAATCCCAGAGTGGTTTGTGTTGAAGACACCTTAAAGCCCATCCAGTTCCAACCCTCTGCCATAGGCAGGGACACCTTCCACTAGAGCAGGTTGCTCCAAGCCCCTGTGTCCAACCTGGCATTGGCTCTGCCACACGTAACACAAAAGAGTTGACAACAACCAGTGCCATGGACCTTGCAAAACTGCCAGTTTCTAAAACCTGCAGTGAGACTTCAGGCCTCAGAAAGCTCAGAGATCACATGCTAACTGTAGCTCCATCCATCTACTGGATTTTCTTTGAGCAAGGTCTGTATTGTTTCCTGAGCTGTGGCTGAAAGCCCAGAATGTGAGGTCTCCCACAGCTCTGCAGCACAACATGGCTGTGCTCATACCCGTTTCTGTTTCTCAGTGAAAGTATAAGCGAACAGTATAGCTGAGTGGAACACAGTTATTTTGTACTAGTTTATTTTAATTAGGAAAGGCACTCAAGCTCTTGGAGAGAAACCACAGCAGCTTTGTGCAAAAAGACAGAATGACCAGCTGAAGTGATTCACACATTCACCTTAAGCGCCAAAAGCATACAAGCACACTGAAACACCAACAGGGGAGGCTGTTCAGCCCTGAGAAGAGAAGGCTGGTGGAGACCTCAGAGCAGCCTTCCAGTATCTGAAGGGGGCCTGTAGGGATGCTGGCAGGGTGTGTGTGTGTGTGTGTTGTCTTCATGAGGGACAACAGTGATAGGACAAGGGGTAATAGGTTCAAACTTAAACAGGGGAAGTTTAGATTGGATCTGAGGAAGAAATTCTTTACTGTAAG
>JASSUY010020305.1:0-11359 GCA_032466535.1 Forpus xanthops
TGTGTATTGCAGACCCCTTGGTATCCAAGTGCAGTCACTTCTGTGTATTGCAGACCCCTTGGTATCCAAGTGCAGTCTGACCTCCTGCTCTTTATAATCGTTTCTCTTGGGATGTGCTTGAAAATGTTCTTACTCCACTGTTCTGCATTGCAAACTTAGTCTGCATGGGGAGCCCCTGACTTCCTGTTCTTGCATATTGGGGAGGAAGCTCACAAGCCTAGTGAGGGTGGAAAACAAGATGCTAGTGAAACCATTGTGGCTATAAGAGCAGAGCTTTCAGTGCAGGTGCTTGTTGAGCAGAGGTTTGCCATGCTCTGGGACATGCAGCAGCTCCTGCTTGGCTTTGGTGGCCAGAGGCAGGCAGGTCCTTTGTGTTGGAGACTGTTCTGGGCTGAAATAATTCAGTTGCTGCATTATAATGTGTTGGGTTTTTTTCCACCCTGTAGAGCAAAGTGATCAGTATTAAAGTGAGCCTTGGTTTTAATCTAAATAATCACTTTGCACTCCACAGCAGTCAGAAAACCCGGCTGAGCACTGGAATGACAGCACTTGGAATGGGTTTAGTGCCTCCGTGGCTCAAATTGAAGGACTTGTTAGTCAGGTTTAACCTCGTGAGCTTGGGTCAGGCTGGTTCCTCTTTCTATGGGACCAGAATTCCCCCTCACTGGAAACATTGGGTAAAGCTGGACACTGTTTAAAGGGGCACAGATCAGACTGGAACCCACACCGGCTCCTGGTTTGAGTACTGATGGGTTTATGTATGTATTTTGGAGAGGAAGTGGTGCTGCCACTGAAATGAATATTGATTTAAAGGAAAAGACATTGTTGGGGGGTTATGGTACAGTATTAGTGCAGCTCTGTTGCGTGTGGGTTCAGACAATTATGAATCCCACGTCTGCTCCGACTGCTTCATGAATATTGATGCTGTCTTCCCACTGAGCAGTTAATTGGGTGCTATCACTTTAAGCACCTTATTGAAATTGAAAAGCACTCTTAATAAGTGACAAATGTCATCAGGAAGCTCTGTGTGTTGGGTGCGTGGTATTGGGGGGCCTGCATCTCTTCCTCTGTGCCCTCCATGTGAGCAGTGTGATGCATGATGATATCAACCCTTTGATGGCCTTTGGCATCTCAGCTGAGACATCAGGTTCTTGCTTCCCTGTTGTTCTTTTCAGTGTCCATACCACCATCCTGCACAGCTGGGAAGTGAGAAATGCAGGGTTATGGAGAAGACACCCATCCGTATCCCGATGGAGGGCATGGTCCAAAGGAGCAGCATTGATAACAGGCACTGTATGAGAATAGAAATCCAGAGCTCGGGGGGGTTCTGGCCACGTCAGATGCTTGATGTGAACTGTGTAACTTGAACCTGGCACATTCCTGACTTGGGAAAGTGCTAAAGCAGCTCCGAGGAGAAATCGGTGCCTATGGCTCAGTGTCAAGTGTGCAGCTGCTGGGAGTGGAGATTTCTTCTCTCTTAATAATCTTGGGCTTTAGAAACAACAGCTTCTGGTTTATGGATCACCCAAGTGAAATAGGAGGGCTCACTGTTTAATAGGAACAGCGTAAAATCCTGCCTGGGCATGAAAACGTTACTTTTGTGGATTCATGAGAGAAATGGGAGCAAAATTAGTTCAGCTTGTTTTGGACCATCTCTTTAGGCTGTGTCCTGAAAGCCTTAGGGTAAGATCAGAGAGTCTCATAGAATGGTTTGAGTTGAATGGACGTTAAAGCTGATCCAGTGCCAACCCCCTACCATGGGCAGGGACACCTTCCATCGAGCAGCTTGCTCCAAGCCCTGTGTCCAACCTGGCCTTGAGCACTGCCACATATGGGGCAGCCACAGCTTCTCTGTGCACCCTGTGCCAAAATCCATGTTCTTGGCTGTTTTGTCCCTTTGGAGCCAGCACGTGCCCCTGTCACGCCGTGTTCAGGCACAGCAGGTTACGGACACGTCATCTGTTTGCTTGCAGGTTGCAAGCAAAGGGTTTTTAATCACCCGGTTCCATGTCTCCGTGACTCACCAAACTGCTGGAATCACTGTCAGTCCAGGAGGATACCAAAAGGAATCCAGGGCTTCGTTTCAGTGCTGAAGCTGAGTTTGAAGAAGCGAAGCACTGAGTGGAGCGAGTCTTAAGGCACAGCAGATGGCTTGGACCAGCGAGCAAAAAGCAATCTCTGCTGACGGTTTGAAATCTCTCATTTCATGCATATATTCATAAAAGCTGTTGATAAATGTGCAGCTCTGTGTATGTGAGGTTTACCCTCAACTGCTTTGCTGCTGAAGTGCCTTCTGGGCGTTGGGCTGCTGCTTCCAACGTGGCTTTGGGCTCCTCTGCACACAGAAGAGGTGCACTCCATCCCCTGGGATGCATTAAGCATTGCCTTCTCCTGCTCGGTTTCTGTCCTCTCACCCTCTGCTTCCTGCAGTCCTGGTGGTGCTGGCTGGGAATCTGATTGCACCGAGATCCCAATCCCTCTTCTGGAGGTATCCCAAAGGATTTCATCGCTGCTGGAGCGATGCCCTGGTCCAGCCCCCGGTGCAAGCTGTTTGCAGGAGCTGCCTCTCGCCTTGTGAGAGGGAAATGGGGGGAAGGCACCTGCTTGGCTGCTCCGTGCTCAGCCCCAGGCAATTGCCTGGGTTTATTTCCAGGCTCTGCAGCTGCTCTTCCCGCAAGCCAGCAGCAGACAGATCCATAACGTGGCCAGATTGGCTCTCCTGGCTCTGTCCAAGCTGTTGCAGGGATGCTTATTCATAGAGAGGGCTCAGGGGAGAGCTCGTTAACTGTCTTACAGTGCCTAAAAGGGCTGAGAAGAAACCTGGAGAGGGGCTTTGGCCAAGGGCCTGTAGGGACAGGACAGGGGAATGGCTTTAACTGCCGGAGGGGAAACTGAGGTGAGCTCTGAGGCAGAAGCTGTTCCCTGTGAGGGTGCTGAGGCTCTGGCACAGGGTGCCCAGAGGAGCTGTGGCTGCCCCATATGTGGCAGTGCTCATGGCCAGGTTGGATGGGGCTTGGAGCACCGTGCTCCAGTGGAAGGTGTCCCTGCATGTGGGATGGATCAGCCTTAAGGTCCCTTTCAACACAAACCAGGCCAGGATTCTATGATTCTTTGTTCACCAGCTCTGCCCTCCCTGCATGGGGACAGCAGGGACCAAGGAGACCTTTACCCAGCGCCGATCTCCACATCAGCAGTCAACAGCACTACAGTGGCACTGTGTATGGGGTATTTCCTCTGGCTGCTGTTCCTGTGTGGCCACGGTGCAGAACAGAGCAGTTCGTGCCTTGTGAAGTCTTCAGTAACCAAAGTCGATCTCTTGGAGGAGCCAAGGCAAGGAGAAGCTTTTTGGATGGGTGTTCTGTGACCATCCGAGCAGCCTTTAACAACCCATGTGGTGTGTCGAGTGGTTCCCATCACCTGCAGCCTGGCTGGAAGGGTGCCACTCGGTGCTTCGTTGGGTTTGGGCTTTATTGGCTTCGGTTGATCACAAATGTAGTGCCAAGGAAATGAGTATTTGTGTTGTATTTATTTATCTCCTAAAGAGGATGCTGGAAGACAAGCTGACAGTTTAACGGTGCGTGATGCACTAATAGAAACGTCTGTGCTTGTGTTTAAGCCTTTAAAGGGGGGCGAAGAAAGGCAGTAGTTATCAGCATTCAAAAGGCAAGACGCAGGCTTAAACGTATGCAAAGCCTTGGAAAGGGGCTGAAGAAATGTACTGATTCTCTTGCAGAAAGCTTCTGACAGGCGCGTCGCATCTCTGAAAGTAAGGTTTGAATTATTAGAGCTGCCTTTGTTTATTAAATGGAGCCTCCAGCAAGAGGATTATAGGAAGGAATCACTGCAGGCTCAGCCTTGCGTTGGCATGTGTTTGAATGGGCGATAACATTTACTTTATGGAGCCAATTCAGATAGATTTGTAAAAGATCCAGGTGTGTGTTAGGTACCTAAAGAAACAGCCTTCAAGTGCATGAATAAGGCTCTTTTTATGGGTCCAGTTTCCTTTTAGCAGTGGGTAATCCTTTTAAAACCAGGCTTCTTCCAGGCAAACTCCAACAGTAGAGGGTTTGTTTCATTTTAAACTGGGAATGCCAGGGAAGGATGCAGAGAGCTAATAAGAGAGTAATTATACACGCTATTGCTGGCTTGAGGAAGGGCAGAGACCATTAAAACGCCATTTTAGGAGTTAATTATATGCTGTTTCCAGTCGATGCTGGTGTCCTGATTTCTGCTTAATCGACGTGTAGCGCGTATTTGGGCTGTTGTGGTCATGACATCTAATTCCTATTTTAAGCAACTTTAGGCCACTGTTATGCAATAGTGTCCAAACCCCATTAATACACTTATTCCAGCCTCCATAGGGTTTGTGCGTGTTGGATTTGATCAGGAAATACGCCAAAGCGATAAAGGAGATGGGGAAAAACCTTTAGGAAATGTTCTGGGACAGGCAGACATGCCATAAATAAAGCATTGCAGTGGAATCCAGTTAGTTAAATCTCTCCTGAAGCTCATTTAATAATAGCAAAGCCTCTGCTACTGCTTGAGCGGAGGCAGCTGTGATTAGTTTCAAGGTTAGGCTTTGACTTCTGTCTCATTTGCTTTTCAGTTCATACCCCTCCACTTGTGCAGTGTCTCGAGTTGAACTCCCCGATGCTTTAGCTAAAACAGGGATCCTTTAGATGGGAGCGTTTCCCTCGGGATCCTTCAGTGGGGTTTGATGAAAGCCCCGTGCAAGGCAGATGTCAGGATTTGCTCTCCAGCCGGGCAGGGTTGTGCTGGCAGGAGCAGATTAGGCTCCTTTGCAGTTGATGTGCTGCCTGGAGGGAGTGACATTTCTGTTCTTGATCCTTCAGTGATTCTGCATGTCAAGAGCCGAGCCTTGAAATCCGGCTGCAGTGCTGTCTTTGGAGCCGGCAGGGCTAGAGGAGAGGGGGAAACCTTCACCTCCAATGGCTGTTGCAGACCCTTGAGTGCTTCAATCCTCCCTTTTCTCTCCACATCTTCCCTGTAGGAAATCGGAGAGGGAAATCACTTTAACTCACCAACATTATTGAAGTTGAAACATCGGAGATGCGCTAGGATTCAGAGACCTCCCTTTGCTTAAGGTAAGAAAGGAACAGATTCGCCTTGTTTTCTCCTTAATAAATGCCTGTTTTCAGTTAACTCCAGGGCTGGAGTTTCTTGCATGCCTTTTGCATGTTCAGCCTGCCACCGATGCCTAAATGGTTAACATTCATCCCATTTAATAACTCGCAGCTGCAGGAGGCATATGGCTGTGTTCTTGTGGGAGGTGTGTGTGAGACCCAGGTCTGGGCTGCTCGGTGCTGGGACTCCACGGGTGCATGTGTGGTGCTTGGGGGGGGGTGAACCGATGGTTGTGGTGCAGCTGAAGGGGTTTCATGCCTAAAACCTGGTTTTCAGAGGCTTTTTTGACCTGTTTGGATGGTAAGTAAGCTTGGCATCTTCCAAAGGATGATGTGGGGGGGGGAGGCTTGAATTGTATCATAGCTTATGGGCTGGAGGTGGTGAAAATCCCACTTTGGAGAGGTAATAGTTGCATGGATTTCATGAAAGGTGAGACTTGGTGAGCTGTAGTTACGTTACCATGGCATCCTTAAATTACTCCAGTGTGAGTGCCTGGGAAGTATCAGTGGTGAATTATTCTGGATCCCAGGGAAGGTGGTGCGTGAGAACAGGCATGCTATTAGCTCAGCTGTTTGTTTTTAGGTGAGAAGTGTGTTAATTGCCTTCTTTTGTGTGTTGTATATAATTATCCATGCTTTAAGCACAAGCTGGTAGTGCAGGAGAGGCAGGGTTTTTAACCTGTTGGACTTGCACGGAGCCTTTGGGGTGCTCTATAAAGTACAGGTATTAAAGTGAAGCTTGGCTTTGAAGTGAAGTTTCTCCTTGAGTTACTTATTCTACTTAACCAGCTTCTTTACTAGCTGTGTATCTCACCTTGTCATTTATCAGGGTGTCCCTGCCCGTGGCAGGGGGTTGGAACTGGAAGATCCCTTCCAACCCAACCCAGTCTGGGATTCTCTATCTCACTGTGCTTCAGGAGATTCAAAGGCAGAGATGCCAGAAGTGGAAGGTAGAGAATCCTGTCTGGGTTTTCCGGTGCCTCCTGTGTTCCAGCTGGAAGATAAAAGCTCTTTTGGAGCTGCTACACCAGACAAGGGATTTCAAAGCATTTCCAAATGATGAAAGGCAACTTTAAACTTTGCCTGGTAATTAATACAGGCTGCTATGCTGTGCTTAATCTGAAATGGGGGAGCTTCATTGTTCAGGCTCTGGCTGCTGAATCCATCCAGGCTGGGTGAGTGCTCCTGTGGATCTGCCGGGGTTTATTTGGAGCTGGCTGTACAAACGTCAGGGCTGTGCTGGTGGATGGGATCTGTCATTTCCAATTAGGGCAGTGGGGCTGTTTAGGGTGCAGAGTGTTTGAGGTGCTCTCCTTGCTTTTGAATGAGCAGCAGACAGCATCTGTGTGAGCAATTAACATCCTCACTCAGGAGGAGGGGATGAGTTTTTAAGCGGACAGACCAACTTGTTTTGGAAATGAGGGGGGAAAAAGCATCCATTTTGTGTTCCTGTGCCGGGGTTTCTATCCTCTATGCAGCTGGAGTGAAAACCAACCAGTCTGAATGAATCCTTTGTGATGCTTTGGGTTTTATCGTTGCTTAAAATGTTCGCTCTTCTCTCACTTGCTGTATTCCCCCCCATCTACTCGTGAGCTGTTTGCCTTGTCAAACTCATCATCTTTCCTTGACTTTCCCAAGCTTAACTGATGGCAGAAGATGGTTTTTATGAACACTGAGGCAGTAGAAGCTGAGACAATGCTCCTGTTTGGTAGGGGGAATCAAGTTTTGCTGCCAGGTTCTAAATACATATCCTCTCAAAGACGCTTAGCAATCTGCTTATGTGAGCATCAGGAGGTTCTCTCTTTAAAGTGGAATGGGGTTTTGTGATTTCTTTCCTTTAGGATGGAAGTAGTTAAGGTCTGAATTGTGAGGGACAGACAAAATTAAGCCGCAGAAGCACTGATGGCAATCTACAAAGCTTTAACGTGTTAATGTAGTCTGGGCATTATACATGTTTAGAAGCAGGCTAGATTGAATCCTGGAGAAAAAGCAGTTATTCATCGATTCCTGCCTTGATCGTGTGCTCCTGGAAGTGATGGATGATACGAAAGAGTGGTTTGCAGGAGATGCGGGTATTTATTTTGCTGCTGGTAGAACCGTATCAGATATTAATTGCCCCCAAGTTCCGTATTGGCTTAAAACACACAGTGGAGGGGGGTAACGAATGTTGTTTGCAAGATTTCCTCGCTTTGTGAAGCCCTTTTGTTTTCTTGCCTTCCGGAATTAATTCAGTTTTTCAAGTTTGGTATCGTGCTGTATTTAATGTATTTTATATGGTACTGCATCAGTTAATAGGATGAAGAAGATCTGGGTGGACCAATAATGAATCTGCCAGGGGAAGCAGCAGCAGAGGAGCTTTCGACATAGACTGAGCAGTTTATTTTATACAAACAGCGTTGTGGCATCTGGTATGTTGCTAGCCCAGGGCTGGGAAGCTTTCTGAAGCCAGGGTTCTCTCTTCTGGTGCATTGCCTTGACCCTGGCTGCAGCCGCTGGGTGCCCTGCAATATGAAGTAATAAATTACAGGCTGTCAGTGGGGTTGAAAGAGAATAAAGGGGTGAGTGCATTGACTCTGGAGGTGAAGAAGGGAGCCTGTAGCATCCTGAGGAAGATTGGTTAGGATTAACTTCATTTTCCTGCTTCAGTATTGAACAGTTGTTTTATAGCAGTGTTAGAAGGAGACTGTTCCTGGCAATGGGGGGGTGTGCAACTTCAAGAGACCTTTACAGTGTTGATGAAAACAGGCTGTTTTGCTTGAGTGTTCACTCCTCTCACTCACTACTACAGGTGCCTGGGCACTACAGGCAGGAGCAACTCGCTGGTTGCACCTACATGGTCAGTACACCCGTGTCTTCAACTTCTGTATCGGTCTGGCTTTGGTGCTGCACCTCCAGGTCAATACTGCCTTTCCAAAGCAGCAAAGGTGTTCTGCATTATTCTTAGAGGCTGATGCTCTTCTGTGAGGTTTCTCATCCTTGTCAACGGTCTCAGTTAATGTTTCCAGAGCTGGCTGTTAAATTAGCTTTTTCTGTAATAATTCTGTGATGCTTTCTTAACTCTATTTGTGCTTCAGTGGTAACTGTTCAGCTGTAGTAATTAGGATGCAGGCTATCTAGGTTGCTTGATCTGTCATGTATTAGAATAAGTGAGAGGTGGAACTAGATGAGCTTTAAGCTCCCTTCCAACCCAAACCATTCCATGATTCTATGGTATCAGGGAAAGGGGGGATGCCCCATCCCTCTTCTCTTTGGCAAAGCGCTCCTTAAATTCAACAAGGGAAGCAGCACAACTTCCTGGTACTGTGAGGATGTGCTCTTGAGGTGGAGCTTCAGCACTTCTGTTGCACTGCAAGGTCTCCATTAGTGCCAACTAATTACGCGGGCCATGTTGCATTTGAGTTGCAATTACATTGACCGATGTCTGATAATTAGCTTTAATACATGTTTCCATGTGTAGGGGAGATATAATTGCTTGCTGGCTTTTGACAAAGGTACTGCTGTTTCCCTTAATTGGGTTTCCGTTGTCTTCTGCAAGTACTCTTCAGAGCTAGAAACCACTTGAGCAGGCAGATACAGCCACCAAGAGTTCTCGGAGATGAATATGGCCTTAACGTTCCCTCTGGCAGCTTTGCTAATGGCATTTTGTACCTCTTGCTCACAAGCAAAGGCTTTGTCTTTGCATCCATCTGACAACATTAAGCCTCACAAGTGTGTTCCTGTGATGCAGCCCTTGCTCTGGCTGAAATAGAAACGCTTTTGGATCACACTCATGGGTCTGCAGCGACTTATTCATGGAGGAAGTCTGCTTACGTGTCTTGATGGTTGAAGTTAACAACTCTGGGGCTGGAAGGGACCTTAAAGCTCCTCCAGCTCCAACCCCTGCCACGGGCAGGGACACCTTCCACTGGAGCAGCTTGCTCCAAGCCCCTTCTAACCCGGCCATGAGCGTTGCCAGGGATGGGGTGGCCACAGCTCCTCTGGACACCCTCTGCCCATTTCTCACCACCCTCATAATAAAGGATTTCTTCTTAGTATCTACTCTAAATCTGCCCTATTCAGGAACACTTGATATGTGTTACTAGTCCACGCTTATAACGCATAGACTGGAAATGCTTCTGTATGCACAGAAGTGCTTATCTCTGCCCAGAATGCTAACTGCTTATGTTTCTGCTTAAAAACGTTTACTTTGAACATTCTTTCTATTTCAGCTTTCAGCAAAGCTGCTTGCACAGAGCCCCAGTGAATCACTTCATCCTGCCTGCACGTACGGCCTCTCGCTGCGGTGAATGCTGCTGAATGGGTTCAGGGTGAGCACTGTAATCAGCGAAACCATAGTCAGTGCTCATGGCTAACTGAATCTCTGTGTGCCTGCAGACATGTGTTGGCAATGCTGTCACCAGTTGCTCGGAATGCAAAGCCACCCGCTTGGGAGGCAGTCCTTGCAGTGCTCTGTGTCAGAGCAGTCCTACCATTAAGAGTACAAACGGTGAAGAGTAACTAAGGTGCAACAGTAAAGCCCCAATACGCACTAAATAACTCGTTAAGTTTCAGATCATGCTTTGAAGCGTATTGCTAATAAACCATTTTTACAGTGGCGTGATGACTTCCATCTGTGGAGTGATTTAAGTATCTTCCTCTTAACAGCTCCTCTGCCCGTAGCCACGTTATATGGTCAGGATTAATGATGAGGTAGAGCATTGTTGTCAGTCTCAATGCATTTTTCTTGATACGTTTTCATTGGATTCATGACCTCATTGCAGGGTAGACATAACTTGTCTATAAAGCCGTCGTTACGTTTGTGACTCTCCTCTTGGTGGTTGTTCTCCTTTAAGCTCCGTCTTCATCATCTTGCAAGGTAGCAAGCAGGGATAAACCAGTGCTGGCTTTGCTGTGCTTGGTCTACTCGAGCCCTAAAGCTTTCTTCTGTGTGTGGAGTGAAGTTTTGAGGTCAGCTCGTGCTGCTTCTGAACGCACATTCGTGGCACTGAGCTGAGGCTCTGAACCAGGAGGATCAGGGAACGTTCAAGTGGAGGTTTCTGCGAGCGTGTTGAGTGCTGAAGCTTCTCAACCTATTTAGTTGAGATTTAAGGGTTTATATTTACCTATCCTTTTGGTAAAAGCCCTTCCCCCAAAGAGGCAAAGATCTTAAACACATATTTTAACCTATTTGCAGAGCAGTTAAAGGCTTCTGGTCTCTAGAGTATCTCCGAGTGACCTGAGCATCTGCAATTCCCACTGTTCTGGGATGCAGCAGTGCTGGTTGTTCTCTGTGAATCAGCAGGATTTAACATTTGAGCCAAGATATTAAAGTGTTCTACTGCCAGCTTAAAACTGGGAATACAGTCTTTTTCTGACATGTGTGCAGCAAACCCAGGTATTTATAATCATGGGAAAATAGGTGGAAGTACAGCAGTGTGGGCTTAGGTGAGGATTTAGGAACTGCTGCTGCAAAATGTGCTTTTTCTTGCTTTACTAATAAAAGCTTTTCTAGGAAACCGAAAGGAAAGTATTTCTGATGAGGAGGTATTATTTGACTCCTCTTCTTCCCTCCTTGCTCCATCAATGAGCTGCATGCTTTATGCATTAGAATAGATGTCACAGAGAGGAGAGAGGAGGTCGGTGCTTGGGTTGCTCGAGGGCCTTCTTGTGTGCCTATTTTGTGTTCAGTTTAAGTACTTGGAACCTTTGTCTTGGCTTTGGGGAGCATCCTCTGTGTGGTTGTTCAGTTTCTGCCCTGGTGTCTTGAAGACAACACTTTGCATCATTGGAATACGTGTGGGTTTGGAAAACGAAAGCATCGCTTTAGTCACGGACACCTCGGTGGCCACGTGTCACACTCGGAGGTTGCTGATGGGGAATTGGGATTCAGAAGGATTGTGAAAGGGTTTGGGGGTAGAATTCTTGGGGAAGCTTCCTAGTGAAGGAATTCTGGATGGTATTTGGTTCACTTTACTTTTAGGCTGTTCCTAAAGCTTCTGGAAGCTTGCTTTGCTTCTCCCAGAGTAGCTTGAGTGCTTCTTATAGAATCATAGAACAGTCAGGGTTGGAAAGGACCTTAAGCTCATCCACTTCCAACCCCCTGACATGGGCAGGGACACCTCCCACTAACCCATGGCACTCAAGGCTCTGTCCAACCCAGCCTTGAACACCGCCAGCGATGGAGCATTCACAGCTTCCCTGGGCAACCCATTCCAGTGCCTCAGCACCCTTACAGT
>JASSUY010020306.1:0-37583 GCA_032466535.1 Forpus xanthops
TTGATTCTCCTCCCCATCCCCTCAGACTGAGGAAGAAAGAGAGGGGAGTGAGTGAGAGAGCGGCTGCATGGGTTTGACAGTCTCAAACCATGACAGAACCCTGAAAAACTCCCACCACTGATGATGACAACTGATGCCCAGGACACTGTTAGATCCACAGTGGTGACTCTCCCTCTCTCTCTGCCTGCACTCCAAGCCCTTGCTTCATTTTTTGCCTTTTTTCCAATCTGTCCTATCACTTATCCTCTTTATTGCCATAATTTGCCTTTTTTAAAATAACTGTCTTTTTGTAATTTGTACTAAACAAACTGTCTGATTATGGTACTTGACCTCATTTGTGTCTTAATTTCACTCTTGGGATCATGATGAAACAGGTTCCAGCACTCGGGTTTTTCTCCAATCGGACCCTGACATTAGATTCACAGAAGAAAAAACTAGGAAGTAGCTAGAATTCATTTTTATGTGTATGTGGGGAGAAAGCTCAAAACCAGATAGAGAATATTTTTCACTTTGGTCCAGGACTGTGTAACCAATTTGCATTGATTACGCAACTTACACTTCACAGATGTAAGCTGCTCTAAACCCCCTGAAAGCAAAAGAAATCTTTCAATTGACTATAGTGGCTTTGAATCCAGTTCATGCTCTACAGTACAATCTGTATTTCCCACTCAGATCAATGAAAAGCAAAACAAAATATTCACTATGTAGTGTAATCCATCCTGCTCCAGCTCTGTAGCAGACAAATGAGATGCCCTTTATTGAAGCTCACAATGAATGAGACTTTCTGCAAGTTTTATATGTTCATCAATGATCATTACTTCTGAATTGATTTTCTAAGGTCTGAAATATTCTTCCACATACATTTAATATATGTCTTTACTTTAGTTTCTTTGACTGCAGCTGAAAGTCTCCTGGCTCTGATTCCAGGCTGAAAGTTTCTTATTTTTTATGACTGTAAGATGAAACAGTGCTAATTGCATCCTTCACTAAAGAAGGTTGGATACCTTATTACTCACCAAAAATTTATAGGCCAATGAATGAGTTTACTGAATTGAATACCTCTAGCAATGAAAAATTCAAATTAATATTGCAGAATATTCATAAAAAACCCCAAACTTTGAATTCAACCATGGAGCTGCACTTTAGAAATCCCTTCCTATGAATTATGTGCACTGAATCAGGGAATGAAAATGGTAGCACTATGAATGGCACAGATAATTTAAATTATCTTGAAATTTCAAAGCCAACTATTCAGGTTGGCTGACTTGCACTTTTCATACCAATATATAGTCACAAGAATTTTTAAATAATTACTTTGAAAGGTAAGCTAGTTTTCACATCTTTATCCGCTGTACAGTTTGTGGAGGCCACTGATGCAGTAGGGTGTCAGTAAGGAAAATTACAGGTTTCCATGGGAAGCGTGTGAACCTTTCAGAAGAGTACGCATTGGCCTGTGGACAGTTAAGACAGATACAACAGGTCCCCAAACATGTGGCTCACACGGCCATTCCTGCCACAAGCTGAAATATCTGCAGGCATCTTACAAGCTTCCAATGCTATTGCTTTCCAAGGATTGTATTTCAGCCACTCATCCAACCAGGAAGCAGAGATTTCACCAGTGAGAACTACCTGCAAACCACCAGGCTCCTCACCCAGATGTACCCTGCCACTCTTGGTCCTTCTTTTCTTTGGCTATGACAAAGCGCAAATCTTTAAGATACTTGTGATATGGTTTCACACTGACTCCATGCCTTGCTTTATCCTAAGTAAGAGCCCTGAAATCTCATAACTGTGGGTTTCATCCTTTCTGGTATTAGCTGCTGCAACCTCTCAGGTGCACAGTGGCATGTATGAGAAAATGTGGGCACACAAGAAGATGACTGAACACATGGCTATTGCTCAATGGGAACTGATTGTTTGACAGCAAATGAAGATGTAAGCTGATCATGAGACTACAAGAAAGGATGACATCATAAGGTTGAGCCAAAGCCACTGGGAGCAGTGCAGAGGCTGGAGGTACTGCTGAGACAGAATTGCTGCAGAAACTATTATGGGAGCCTCCTGGGTCTGTCATGAGTCAGACTATGGCTGAATCTTGCTTCATACTCTCTGATTTTTGCTTTTAACACTTTCCAGGGCTTCTGATTCATCCGGCATGGAAAGCAAATATTATTTGGGAGTCGCAACAGCAGCAATGAAGAGACTATCTCTTCTCTTAAGTAAGGGCTCACAACACAGAGACCGAGGGTATGAGAGTGTGGTGCATTGGCTCCAGCAATACAGATGGTGCCAGCTGTTCTCTACCCGCTTGCTGGTGCCCACCCTTGCTCTTCTGTTGCTGAAATGGTCTGGGCTAAGAACGCTTACTTCCCAACTGCTTCATTGTGCAATTGATCATTTCAGCGACTCAAATCAATTATACAATTCTGGAAAAAAAATTGTATTAGAACAATGAAAGTTGTGGACATGGTGAGGAGTAGAAAGTCAGAAGTAAAGGGAGAATTGCATATCATTAGACTCTTAGAAAGAAAATCTGCTTCAAGAAATCAAAGAAGGCCAGGGCTCATTTTTTATATTTTCTCTTCCAGCCTGAATTTTTCTCTCCAGATGGTAATTAATACCAAGTAAATGTCAATAAAAGTAGCTAGAGTTCTTTTTTGGAGCAGCCAATCCACACATAAGTCACCATTTTCATCCAGCTCTGGTCTACTTAGAGAGCAAATCTCACTGCAATCTTAAATATGAAGCTTTGACTGGAAAATCCACAATATAGAGGGACTGGAAATTTTAAGGGGCTTGCCTTTGGTGTTGGCTCAGTGATTAGCACACTGGAGTCCTAGTCTCAGCTGAAATTCCTAGCTATGATGAATATATAAGTAACTATAAAAATATTAATGTCAGTAATAACAGCACTCTTATTCTCATTGACCTCAATCTAAGCATACAAGTCCCAAAGATATCAGAGGAAAATTTAAACACCCTTTTTTAAACAGTGCTGTTTTGTCCTGAAAATAGACTCACAGAGATGCTAAAAATACATTCAGAGTAGGCTGTGGCATAACGGTCAACAGTTTCTAGCACTGTTTTCCAAACAATTTTAGCTATGCTGCAGACTCCTAAAAGTGAAATCAAATTAATTCTAATACTTCATTTTGCTTGGAAAGATTTTTCAATATAAAGTCTGTGGCTTTTCTTTTTTTTTTTTTAAAAAAAAAAAAACAACCCATGCTGTTTCAGATTTTGCTAGCAAACAGTGCTGAACTCATTCAGTCTCTTTGCTGGAGTTAAGGTCACCACAGCTTTAGCTTTACAAAGAACACCATTTTTCTGTTTCTCCGTTAATCTTGGCCTGAAAAGACCACACATTACCCTTCCCAATTGAACAGTTTAGCCTTTGTTCCTTTGTTTGCGTTGCACTATTAATCTGCTTGGTCCACAGCAAAAAAATGTGTGAACTGCTAGTGTGCCAGATGATTGACAGGCAATTAACAGCTTCTAGAGAACCATGCTTTGAATTTTGCAGATATGTGACTGCACTGGGAGGCAGAGGCTGCTGATCTGACTTTTTTGTAAACTTTTGCTGCAATATTAAAAATGGGATCTTTGAAAGAACTATTGTAACCATTCTCAGGAGCTTCAGCTGCAGGAAGCCTACAAAATTGAACCAGATATGTGAAGATCTTTACTGTAAGCAAATAATTAACCTGTATCTATTCAGACCTCTCAGAAAATAAGATTTGCAAAGCAGCATTAGCTTTAACCTTCACCTGATGAGCAAGAAAACTTCCTTGTTAAAATACTAATTTAAGAAAACATTCTTCTCCAATTGCCAGTTTTTGTGGGAAAAACTAGTTGTCCATGAATAATAAAACTTTCATGCTGGCTATTTTTTGTGAGGTTCTTTTTCCCTGTTCTTAATTTCTTACCAAGATGGCCACCTACTACTCCTGTTAAGCTCTGCTAAAAATAGTGTGAAGATCATTCTAGAATAGTGTCCCTATACTCTCAATTGGTACATGCCCTGGCATCTTAAGTTTATACATCGTAAGTATGTATGTGTTTGACGGTATTGCGCTTCTCTGCATATAGAATAAGTCTAGGCTATGGAAGTCACATATCCTTCCCTGACAACATAATATATCTTATTTCCTGAGATTCTACCTGTGCAAAAACCTTCATCGCCGTCAGTGTGTGAATGTATGTCATTTATTAGACACAAGTGCACCAGAGCACTGCCCACTTAGTGACTATTTCAACCTCTCTTAAAGAGGTGGGGACTTGGTCAACCACACCATCAGAATAGCCTGCTACACTTTTACTTATTCAGATCTTATGCACAGCAATCTTTGCTGACTTAAGCCGGGAAAAATCAGTTCACAGCTGAAGCCCTTGTGTAGCCACAGTGCTGGACTGCAGACCCCTCTGATTTAGAGGGTTGTTGCCCACAGACTTACACAGGTGCAACTATTAACTGCAGAGAGAGATTTGTAAGAAAAATGAAAAGGCTCCCTCCCAACCCCCTTCCCACATCTGCCACAAAGCCTTCTTTTGTGTAGATACAGAACAGTCAAAATCTCAAGGGGTGAGCTTTTGTCCACAAGACTTGAGAATCGCAAGCTGCAAACAGCATCAAATGCACCTTGCCAGGATGAAAGCAGGAGCTGAGCGTAGTGCGGATTTGTACCTTCGGTTCCTAAGAGAACTGGCTTTATAAAACCTGGGACCTAAACCACCATGTTGCCACACTCTTATAGCTTTAAAAAGAGCCATAAAAATAATCAACGTTAGAATTACAAGATGCTTGGTACGGAGTATAATGGCACTGCACTTCAGTCAGGTATAGGTTGTTTTCAAACAAATCTGTTCACACACTTCTCTGTATCTTTGCCTCTTGCAAGTTGCCTGATCTTTTATGTTAAATGTGTTAGAAAGTTCAGAATAATTTAGCAGTTTTTCTTTCAATAAAACAGCTGCAAAGATTTTCAGATATTGCATTGTGAAAATTATTTTCTCCAGATAGGACATCCTATTTCATTACATGAATTCCTTTTGGCTCCCCCTCAAGCAAATTTCATTGATGTAATAATTTAAGTTGCTGACAATCAGGCCTTGGAAATTAGGTATTCCAAATATTTATATTTGAAATTCTTGGTATTAGTTTAACAAGTACTTTGCTATAAAGCTTTATAGCAGGCATACTTTGAAAAATGATAACCACTATAAATCCTGAGCCATGTTTCTTTGCTTGTAGCCTCAAGGAAAGAAGTGGGAATACAAAGAAACAAAGTGTGCATGTAGAAGGGGCGGGGGTGTGTGTGGGGGTGTCACATTTCTCAGTCGCCATTCATTTTTTTTCTCAGACATTTTCATGCCTGGACTATCCATTGTCAGAGCTGAAATTAGTACCCCCCATCCTGTTATTCTAAGATAAGCATAATGTTAAGCCTTGCTTTCCTATTTTCTTAACTTCCAAGTGGCTCGAATAGTTTAGCTTTCTTATTCCAATTGATGAGAAAAATAGATAAGCAGTTGAAAGGGAAAAAAGAAACCAAAACCTAAAATAGATGTAGAAGCTAAGAAACTATTTTAAAAGAGCTGAATCTTCACAAGCTGAATACATTTTAAATAAGTAACATTGTAAAATACTCTGAGCAAAAAAACTTGCCTTGCTCTTAACGGAAAGAATTTTAGACAATGTCTCCAATTCTGCCTCCCAAGACACCTGTTAGAACAGCAACCTGGAGACAAAGTATGTAGGCCCACAGCAGCTCTGAGCCAGGAAATATTCCTCTTATTTAGGAGGACATTTATTAATCCATTCATCATGGTTATATACCAAGGTTTGTCTGCTGCTGCAGAAATTCTGTACCTTACTGTACCATTATGATTTATCACAGTTACTGCTAGTTTCATCTTCATCCAGAGACAGCTGTTCGCATCTAATCTGTAAATGTGGCAGGACTGAGGACCATCCAAAACCCACCATGTCCTGCCCAGCTTAGCTTTGCACAGTGGGCCACATCTCCCTCCAGGACAGGGTTTTAGTTATGGTGCACAGTGTAGCACAGCTCAGAAGGCATGTAGTGAATCGAAGGCATCTACAAGGGCAAAATCATGGCAGGAACCTTACACTCAGTGGGAATGTGTTCAGGGTTTGTGCTCCAGCACCTCACAGGGAACTGAAACTAACTACAAAGATCTTTTGGGATTCTTATAACTTTCCTCGCCCTTACAGCTTGGCTCTGGGCCGGTTGCTGCTGAAGACAGGAAGGTCACTACTTCTCTCAGGTGTCTCTCGCCTTGACGTGGGATCATGGGCTCCCTGTTTGTCACTCACTCATGCTCTTGCTTTCTCTTTGTTAATTTTACCCTGAACTACAAAATCTTATCCAAGTGTGACCCCAGAAAAGTGCAGTCACCTTTCAGAAGAGAATTAGATCCCATCCAGCATGCAAAAGGCAGACAACTCTTCTTCCTGCTGCCCTGTTGTGCGACTGCTTCAGTGAGACATATGTGCTACCACTACAGTAACCATGATCAGATACTTAAAACAGTTCTGATGCCTGTTCCAATACTCACACTTCAGGTGTTTCAGCCATGTTACTCTTCAGCATCTTTGACGGAGAGGTGACAAATTACTACCTTCCCTCTCATAGGGGAGGGGTAGGAGGTTACAAGGCAGAGGATCTGCAAGACAGTCAGGAATTGAACCCAACTTAGATACCATTCCCAAAACACAGAAGTCACCATTCATCTATTTCCAAGATGAACCCACCATCAGGGTAACATTCTCCCAGCTCCTCTCCACCATGAACACCTACTGGCTAGCTGTATGCATTTAGGTATTCTCTTGCAGTGGCAGGCCTAACATTCTCACTCATTTATGTATCAAATCTGACACTTTCATAGTACGCTATCATGGGTCTGAAAAAGCAAAAGTAAATGGACTGAGAAAGGAAGGCAGAAGTAAAATAGGCAATACTGGATAGCATACTGTTATTTGATAGCACAAAATGTATTGTTGAATATACCTTTTATGATTTTGCTATTACAATTCAAAACTTAGTTGAATACCTGTATTTCACTCACAATTCATACATTCCTCATGGAATTATGAGCTTCTATATACCAGTCAAACCAGATGCTCTAAGTGTAGGCAATGGCCTGCTCACTGGATTGCAGACCCATATAGTTCTATTGTGAGGGAATGACATACAAACCATGCTCATAATGAGATACTGAACGCATTTTCCACCTGGCTGCCTAATCCAGAATTTCTCCTCACAAATAAAAAGCCATGGTATATTAACTCAAAAAAAAAAAAAAATAGTAAAATTCAGCCTTCCTGTAGGTTGCAATGCTTCTTGTGTCAAATTCCAGACAAAACACTCACTTTTTTTGGATACCTGGAAGATTTAAAGCTACTACCTTTTGGAAAAGCTCAGGAGTACTGCTTTCTGTCAAGGGAGTATCAGGAAGTCAATAATATAGCAGAAAAAAAAATCTTCTGTGTCTCCAAAAATGTTGACTTAGGAAGTAGTCCTCTGAGGTATAGAAACAAGCAAGCATTACAACTCTCTGTTCACACACAAAACACCAAAACATCAACTCAAAAGACTTCGTAAAGTCTCAAAAGAGTTCTGCTTTAGCCTTGTTTGCCTGAGTTTGTACACTGGAGTGCTCAGCATCAATTGCAGACCTCAGACCATGTTTCCACCAACTGCTCTGTGACTTGCTTGGGTTCAAACTGCATTTTGTGGGAACAAACTTGGGCTCATACACCAGTTTCCACACATTTTCTTTTGTTCACAACATGTCATGCTTCCAGCCATACTTCATCTGGCTAGCAGCAGAGCACAGGCCTACTTTTGTGGTGGATACCAAACAAGCTATGAAGCTCAGGTCTGTCAAACTGCTGGGACATCTTTGGTACACTAAAAGCATGCCAACTCCTAGCATTCAGCATGTTTGGACAGACAAGGTTTGAGTAAGGCACCATCACCCTACACTTTGTTACTTCCCCTAGTAAACCAGTGGGCTCCTCTTATCTTGTGCCAACACATAGACACACAGAGGACCTAAAATTTGGGCACTGAGCCCAGTTCAAACCCTTGGAGAATATGTCCTCTAAAGCCATACACACTACTACCAGTATTTGAATGCAGATTTCAGGAAGTACACCTTCCATCACCTCTGGCTTGCTTGCCAATTTCCTAGTGGCTGTGGATTCATAGTTTCCCATGAACTTCCTCCCTTGTTGTACATTTCATAAGAAAACAAATCTTCAGATGCCTCCCCATCCTTCTTTACCTTCTCCATACTTGCCGCCTGCTCTGAATTCCTTTTCCATGATGTGATTTCCACTCTGCGCAATCCACTCTCGTGCCTGTAGTTGCTAGTTGTGATAGTCCACTGATGACAAGGTTTCAGCCTTCCATTCTCCTGTTGCTTTCAGCTAGTGGTCGCTTCTTCACACTGCCAGCTGTTCATGAGAGGTACTCAGTGACGCAGAGTATGACAGTAAATTACCAAAAAGTAGAAAGATCACAGTATCATGTCTTTAGTATTATAAACATGTTTTTCCATTTTTGCAACAACACGTTTCAGAGTCAAGAAAAGTACTTGTTTTTTGTTTTGTTTTTTCTCCCAGGGTGAAAAGTAACCAAGCTTTCAGAATTAAAATGGAAAGAAAGTGTAAGTTAATGGAAATGTGAAAAATAAACCAGTATATCATGAATAAATTCCCCCACTGGAACAAGGTGCTCAGTATAGAATCCCATTTCAACATATGGCCTTGTTATTTAGCACATTAAAAGCAGTTTTGTTTTATGATGTAACAATACTTGCATTTTTATAAAGGCAGGATGGGCTCTGTGACACACAGACATCTACCTTGTGCTATCTGTTCTATGGATAGGTGAGATGAGGGGTTACAGAAGCATCCTACATCACTCCCTCTCTACTCCCCTTCCCTTCCCCTCTGCTGTGTATTTTGATGACTCCTTTGTTACAGTAACTGAGTACAGGACATATTCATTAGTCTAAGCAGACTGTTCCTTCTCAGCCTGCCCAACAGACAACTATGTCATTTCAGCTGTGTACATATTTTACTTAGAGCAAAACAGGCACGTTTTGGTTTGTGTAACAGTTGGGTTTTTTTTATTTCTGTTATTTTTTCACATAAAACTATGTAAGCTACAAAAACCATGAAATGCAGAAATGGTATTAAAACTGAAAACTTAAAAGTTCTGATTAAAAAAACCATGTGTCTTTCTTTGCTAACAATGACCATTTAAAACGAACCATATTTTAATGGATTAATTTAATAAACATACCATACACTTCTCAAAAATAAATAACATCAGAAAAACCCATACCATCAACAACATGAAGTGTTATCTTCTTTTTTTTTTTTTCCTTTAAAGACAGAAATGGAATTTCTAGGCACAGTTTTAGGCATAGAGGACACAGAGGCAATAGGTTAGTGTGCACTGCGCTGTACAAAAATACAGTCTGAATAAATTACATTGCTAGCCATAAGATTAGACTTCACTTACCAGTCAGTTCATTGCATGTTTAATAATATACAGTTACATGCTAATCCATATATATATCATTTATATTTCAAACACATAGGTCTCTCTATATTGGTTTTTAAAATTTACAAAAGCTAAATGAAATTGTGCAAGAAATCCAGAAGAGGTGCTAGGTACTTAACAGCACTGGATGGTATACTTCAAGTTTAAAAAATACGACTAACTAGCCCTGCTTGCAAGTTTGCTATATATATTTATTCATATTTATTTGCAAGAAAAACAATGGATTTGTTGGGACAGAATCATCCTGCCTGTGACATAAAGCCAAAAAACTTAAATGATGGTGCCATGACACAAGCACAACATACAAAATGATTAATTTGCCATACATACACTCCAGACACAGATATGGATCTTTTTTTGTGGCTAGAAAAAAAAAAAGAAAATTAGCATAATGTTGTAATTACTTTTAGTTCAGTGCTGAGAAACAGAACACTTGCCAAAAACGTCAATGGTAAGGAGAGAGGAGGAAGAAACAGCAGTATGAAGTCAAGTTAAAGGTAGGTACCTAAATTAATATACTAGATGCCCAAACACAACAACCTGAGAAGCTTGAGAGGTGGGTCCTCATAGACTGCATTATCTTCAAGAGGAAAAGCAAGTGTTGAGACTGAAAATCAGATTTCTGACTCAGATATGAATGAAGAACCTTGTCTTTATGCATTCACATTTGAAAATCTTTTGCCTGAACAGCTTTCATATTAACAGCCAGATGACTTTCTGAGTGCATGCCATTAATTTGCATATGCCTGAGGCTTGACACTTGTTTTCACTCAAGCTCTACATAAAGAAAAATTATTTGATAAATTAGTGGGATATGATATGAGGTCATCACTGTACCTTCTTGTTAGATCAGGTGAAGTGTCACCCAATGTCAGCAAAAAAAAACACCATCCCCCTAGCATGGTACAGACATCTTGCACAGTGAGTTTCTCTACACTAACCTAAAACCCATGTCAATCTACAATGGTCTCCATGCTGCTAAATAAAAGTAGAATTACACAGCTGTTCAGAAAGAGACAGACTTAACTATATACTGAATATCCATGTTAAAGTCAGTCTCAGGAAAAAAAGCCTGTGAAACAAGTGGACCTAATTGTTGTACCCATCCTTTTTGTTCTCCAGGCATTGCCATACAATCCCTTCCAAGTCAAGCTATCATTTTGCTCTGCCTAATCTAATTAATCACCACTGGTCCCGGGAAGACTGCTGATATGGAATACTCTGCCGTGGTAATAAATATTTAACAGAGAGACTCAGAGTTTTATAAACCATCTTTGTACATCAGCAATACTTTCACAACAACCTCCTAAAGGCAGCCCTGTGCTCCCATAGTCACTGCAGAACCTCTATGCCCTACAAAGAGCAGAACAAGAATTTAAACTGTAGATGTGGTCTTAACACTGAGTAATTCAGCAGTCTTTTCTGTGGAACAAGCAAAACTATTTGTGTAGAGGTCATTGTGCAACCCCAGCATACCTGCTTTTGCAGAGGTCCACAAAGAATATATTTAAAATTTCTCCATTAAAAAAAATAGGTATTTCTAGATATTAGAATTGTATAAAAATATGTTCATAATTAATAAAAATATCTAAATAAAAATAAAAATGAAAGTGATGTAGACTAAATTCATGTGAAAGTTCTCTATTTTATCTTGGGTTTCATTTCATGAGTACAGCCCAAGGATGTTTTAAGTGGGAAGCCTACTAAGCAAGGATTAATCAGATTTACATGATCATCAGCCAGTCCATTATAAACTCAGCTTTTAAAACCAAGAGATTACCTCCTGAAGTACTAATGTTTTAACACAGATATGACAGGGTCTCGGTTGCTTTCTTAATGATCAGAGACACTCACAACCTAAATAATTTTTGAAAAAAAAAAAATGGCATTTTTTTTTCCTTGAAACAGCCTTAGAAAAGAATTTTTAGGAAGTACTAGATGACACATGGAATAGCAAGTAGTCCCTTTGTCCACTTCTACCTTAATTTGATGGGAACTTTTAAGCATTTCCCATAACACAGAGTCTGTACAAGGGCATATACAGAAGACAAACCATTTTATGTTTATTTTGTAACACCAACCAAAATTGAGGGTACCAATCCAAGACTTTTAAGAATGTGCACAAAGTTAGTATTTTAACCATTGCATCACAACTCATACTACAACTTTAAGACTAATCATCTCTTTCCCTCTGCATTTATATCTGTATTATATATATTTATACTAATGAATATATTTCAAAAATATAATTGAACTCGTTCCATACGCATTCTTTTCATGACAGCATTGGAAGTTAAACAGGCATTTAGGACAACTACAATTCATTCATACATTTTAGATGCCTCGGGGACAGATGATGTCTTTTAATACTCCTCCCTTTCTCCATCCTTCCAGCAAAATACTCAAGAGCTGAAACAACTTTTGACTACATAGTCAGAAGCACATGTCTCCAGGCTTGGACTCCCTTCAGCAATCTGCTACAGCTGGCACAGTGATCTCAATTACCGATTCATGAAATCCTGTAAGGTTGGTGGCTTGTTTGTTTTGGGGTTCTTTTGTTTTTATTCTTCTCCCAGAAGGCTGTTGAATGCAGATATTAGACAAGTCATTAACCAGTAACATTCACTGCCCTCAACACAGTCAATTTGCAACTAATTCCTTAAGAGCTTTGTTGAGCAAGTAACAAGGGGCCAACACAACCTATTGTACAAGATGCCACTGCCGGCTTATCAGATATCTGACTCCTCTATGACACAGGGGAACTTCTAAATGGAGCTTGTATCAGCTGCTCTTCTGAAGGCAACAGCAGATGCTGGCATTGCATTCTCATACCAACTAGTTTTTCCACAATGATTGCTGTCATGTAGATCCTTTTGCTTGTTGTCAGAAAAATGAAGCTTATGTATCAGCAGCTTGCAGCACCTGCCTATGTAAGATCAGCAATCCTAGTGTTTGCAGTTCTTTTAAATGGTTGAAAAAGCTGGTTACAGTGTTCACACCCAAAAGGCAAAGGCTATTTTATCAACAGAGCAGACTGTTTGGTGCTCCATAAGTGTTCTAAAAAAACTGTGAGTTAGAAAATATGGGGTAATCCCTTTGTTATTTTTCTTTCATTAAACGATTCTAGTAATAGTCTTCATAGTTCTTAGGGTTCAGGCAATAAAGAATGGCACCCCCAAATGAAAATATAGTTGCACCCCAAGCCAGGCCATAGCCCCAGTTGAACTCATGGTATATTTTCAAGCTGACCGTTTCAATGAACTTGATTGGATAAAGGACTAAGCTGCACACCTGAAGAACAACTGAAAGAGAAAAAAAAAAAAAAAACAAATGTCAGAAGAAGCCTTCTTTAGTTTCCATAAAATAAGGAAAACATCACATAACTGAAATTCATATTTTAAATGCTTTTGGTGCATGTTAAGTCTGTAAATACTGCTCTGTTTGGGAAAAAATATCACCTTCATTTTATTCACAGAGAACAGAGCAGTTTTCACATTCCCTCGTTGATGAGCACACGTTATTGGTATGGTGTTAACAATGACCTTTCAGGTATCCACAAAATAAAAACAGTGAAACCAATCTTTCCCCAATTCTTTTCTGTCTCTTCTTAGTGTTTTAGTTTGCAGTCATTATTCCTCCCATGACAACAAAACTAAGATCATTTGTTCTATACCTGCAAGTCAAAATGAAAATCAAGAATAAACGACTATTAAGAAATATAGCTCAGAATGAAATAATTTACTTAGCCTAGAAATAATTAATTGTAGCAGGCAATACATATTATACGTATTATGCTCAGTAGATGTACTGAATTACATATTTCACATGCATTACTGCGTACTGTAATCAGAATTAATGCTATTGTTAGAACACCAAGGAATCTATAAAGTTTGATTAGTCACAAAACTTCCTACTGGCAAAACATTGCCTTGTATAACAAAATTAGAAGTGCTGCTTCTTAGAAGTGCTTCATGAGGAAAAAAAGGGAAAAAAGCTAATAAAACAGATCAAATGCAACACAGTAAAAAGCTTAAAAATAATTATTTCTACAGCACTGTCTCTGAATGACAGATCTCATGCAGACTGATCCACACATCTGCAGTGGAATTCAGGAAACCTGTTAAAATGCTGTGCTACCAAAAAAAAACAAGAAACAGCCCACAAACAAACAAATAATCCCAACCAATACCCAAACCACAAAACCCACACCCATACAGTAATCTGCAAAGGAAAATACACAGATGAATCCCCCATATTTTCACAGGATTTCAGTTTCATCAGCATACATTCCTTTTTAAATTCAGGCACACTGCCAACAGAAAATTGGGACAACACTTTCTAAGGTAAGCAGATGAAAATTACACTTGAAGACAAAAAAAAGCCACATGATGTACCAATTCCTCAGACCCCTAGTTCTGCTTCCCACAAGACTAAACATCACAGGAACATACAAAACACTCTTTTTGCCCCTCAAATACATGATATGTCCTTATGGCAGTGCTTCCTTCCAACATGCAGCACCAGCAAGTTTTCAAGACTCCAGCCCATGACTACCTCTGCAAACTACCCCGGCCCTCTGATTACAAGCAGGCTGGGCACATCCACACAGTTAAGCACATGCGTAAGTAATTGCAAGCCTGAGATACACTCAGATAAAAGTTCAGTGGTATACAGTGCAATGCCATAATAGCTACTTTTTCTTTTTAACATTGACAGGGTCATTCTGTACAGTTAATTAGGTATTGTAAAAAGAACACTGTTTAGAGAGTTGTTTCAAAGCCAGCGCTGACACAAAAGGCCAGTGGGTAACAGAGAGGAAGACTACTCTGGATTACAGAAGTCCTTCTGAAATTACACTGAGAAAATACATGAAAACTAAATAATGTTAATTTTATTCTCCCCCTGCTTGAACGCTCCACACACTCAAAATCTGTCACTGCCTTTTTGTTCCCACACGTACTCTTTAGTGCTGTCAAACTGGCATCTTTCATTAGCCCTGAAGATTAATGCTTGCCCATTCTCTGGATAGGACTGGTACAGGGAGATGATTTCCAGTGTTCATTACACCTTTTGTCATAACACTTTAAAACATTCATTGGAAAGTCTCCCCTGCCTTTAGCCTACAGACTAGTCTCTGGACTCTTACCTGACACTGACAATCTGAATAATGTCTGGATAGTGGATTTTTTGATGTGTATACAGAAATCCATAGGATTTTTTTAATCCTGACATTACTGAAGTGTTATTCTGTGTTATTCCATTTCAATATTTTTTTTGGCTCCCACCTTACAATACACTGTGCAACACTGGAGAAATTTTGACAGGTTATAACTAGAGGAAGCACCCACTCATATGAAAAGATTATGTATTCTACTTTTTCATAAAGAGAACATCATTACACTTCAAACCACCAGAACATATGTTCAGCTTTCAGACATCTTTAAGACCATTCAAAGTCAAAAAGGATTTCCTAAGATGAATAGAAAACAACAGATTTTTCAGTGGATTCCTTAATATGCAGCATCTCTGCCGAGCCAGTACAGAAACTGCTCCGTGTGTGCGTCTGTGTCAAGTGACAACCAAGGAAGCTCTCCACCTTCCCTCAATCTAAAATATGAAATATCCTGAATTTTAATCTACAGATTGGACTTGTGTAAACAAAACCAAAAAAGTTATTAATTTGTAAGAGAAAAGTTGCTAAAGCAGCAACACCCACAACATGCATTTTTGACATTTTTACAGTGAGAATTCTTGCTTTTGTACTAGTGGTCCAGTTACAGCATTGTAAAACTCAAAGGAAGTGCTAGCAGCAACTGGCCAGTGGAGACAGCCACGCTGCATAACACTGTTATCATTTTGCGCTATTTTTGCCTACTGTCACTGTTTCTCCCTTTAGAATGAGTGGGAAGAAAACTGTGTAGGCTAGAAACAAGTTAGTGAAGCTACAAAATGTATGGAGCCAAAAGACATTAAAAACAATGCTCGCAACTACTGATCTGCTTCTGATGAATTTAAAGACACTCCATGTTATGCTGACCTCCTTATGGGAAGTCAGCCAAATACCCTTCTTCAGAAGCACTAGTCTTTTCCCACAGAAAAAAAGGCTGCAAAAGAAATCTTAAAAATTCCACTTCAAAATGCTATTCAAAAAAACACCAGTCATCTCAAACCAGGCTATTTACTTCAAGTTTAGATCAATTTTCATGACTAGCACTATGACGTTTACAAGACAACTGCACAGGAACAGAAGTACTAGTTTTATTCCACTTACATTAAATACATGAAATTATATATACTTACCACATTAAACACCTAGAAATCACAACAAACGCTTTAAAACTAGCAAAATATAATTTCAGCCATCTTTTTGTCTCTTCAAATATTTGACTAAAACAGTTTTGCTGCCAAAGAAACTTATGTTGTGCCCTTTCTAACTGGTCTATATTTGTGAAAATGGTGGTACCACCTAGTAAGTTCTGCTAAGATTTTCTGCACCCTATACCACTCCTTCCTGTTCATTCACATGGGTAAAGCACTTCATTAATAACCAACAAGTGTTTCAAAGATAAATACAATACTGTTTTGATACTTAGATACAAGCTCAGCAAGGCTGAAGTCCATCTGGAGCTCACATTAAACTAGGAAACGGCAAAAAAGGTAATAAGGAAGAATTTCCACAGGCTCATCAGTTGCAAAATGAAGTTCAGCAAACACATTCATACAATAATGGACAGGAAAGCCAGCCTAGTGACAATGTATTGTGATGCCTTCACCAAGACTTCTAAGTGAAACTGACAAGGTTTGGGAGGAGAGTGTCAGCAGATCAGCAGTGCAGGAACTACACAGGGATGACTTAAGAGTCGCATCTGTATCGATGGGAACAGATGGGATTAACCCAAGGGTGATGAAAGAGCTGGTTAATGAACCCTCTATCATCTATGAAAAATCACAGTGATCAGGAAATATGCAGATGGCTGGGAAAAGGTTAATGTTGTGACCATCTTTAAAGAGCCTAGAAGTGAAATCCACAGAATTATAAAATGGGCAGCCTCAACTCAATCCCTGGAATCATTACAGAATACATCATCTTGGAGTCCACCTCCAAGCAGATGCAGAACAAAGTGGTCATCACAAGTGAACATAGCTTCACCAACCAAAGGACAAAGGTCCAGAGGGCTGCCAAGATAACCAGAATCCTGCCACACACCATTCTTAAGAAAAGGATGAGAGAGCTAGGTTTATTTAGACTCATGAAGAAGCAGCTAAGGAGTAATTTCAAACCAGCTTACCATTACCTGAAAACATAGCTGCAGCAATGATAGAAAAAAAAAAAAAAAATCAACCAAACACTCTTTGTACAGACCAAAGATAATGGCACTCAAAATAATGACAACCCAAGATAATGGCAATGGACATAAATCTGAGTTTCAGACATTCAGGATGGACATTAGGAAGCGTATCATAAGGTGGGTAACATACCAGTAGGACAATATGCTTGGAGAAGTTGTGGAATCTTAATTCTTGGAGTTCTTCAAGACTGGTCCAGACAAAGCTACAGCTGACTGACCCAGTCTTAGTGGCTGTCCTATCTTAACAAGAAGGTTGGCCCTCATGACCTACAAAATCTCTTTTCTAACAATATTTCTTTGATGCTATGACACTTTTTGCCACCCTGTAGCAACTTGTACTACAGTCTGACTTTTTCAGACCATTCCATCAATTTCTCAGAAACAAATTCTGTCCTCCAATGTATCTGCATTTTTTTCTACTTACATTATAAAATCTGACAAGTAGACCTTTATTCTGTCTTCCACATCACTATCTAAACAGAACTCAGGAAGCAATCCAGCCAGACTGTGCTCTGACTCTCAGTCAGACGAAAAAGATACATCCTCTAAATATTCTCCAAATATTAACTGTAGTCATTTTTTCACTCTCTCACCCACAATACTTTCACTTACCCCCTGCTTCCCTAGCTTACATGTAAAAACATCCTGTGAAATGTCTCAAAACCTTATACTACCTTCAACAAGTTATTCATATAAACACCGTTAAAACTGTTAAAATATAGACCAAGGAAAAAAAAAAAAATAATCTTTTCAATACCTTTTTTTTTGTTTACTTTTATGGACTTTCAGCAACTAAACTTTCCCTTTCTATCCCTAAATGAAGACTTGGTTGGCACTCAGTTATCTGGTAACTGTATCATGAGACTCCTCCACTGGCAAGTTTATGAACTTGTACTTTGCAAATGCAGCTTTCAGGGCCAGTTTGGTTCATAACCACCAAAACACTCTAGCAAGTACATAAGCTAGTTACCTTTACTAGACCAAAAATGCTGGGAAGAGTTGTATAAAAAAAGGTGATTCCACGCAAGGTGTCCTGCAACTGCCTCTCTGTATGCTCCACATTTTTCCATTAGCTGAGTTATTCCTGTTCCTCTCTCCATTACACAGAGCTGAAAGTATGTATTTTAAACACATTCATGCCTGTTGGTCTCTTGCGAGCTTATTCACAGTATCTAGGCTGAATTTCTTTTTTGTCCCTTTGCTGTCTCATCTCTTTCACTCCAGTCAGTCAATCTTCTTCCTCCCTACAGAGTTGCTAACTGAAACCTGAAACTGAGGAAAAAAAAAAAAAACAAACAAAAAACAAACAGTTAAAAAAATCAAAGCTATAAAAAAAAATGCCTGGAGCCAACTGCTTGGATTCTAAAGTGCCTGGAAAACACTTCTACATTTTGTCCCTTCTCCCACACAGTGATGTTTTCTACCTGACACCCACAAATACCATTAAATGTCTCTGGACAATTCATCCCGCGTCCTTCTTCCAGAGGCAGCTGGCAGACTCCTAACCAGAGTCATAGAGAACACTTGGTCTTGTAAGTACACCCACAGGTAGGGCAGGGTATACCCTCAAAGATCTTCTGCAAAATCCAGGTGAAGGTTTGAATCCATGGACAGTTCCATAAGGCACTAAAGCTCCTGTGCTGCAGTCTTAACTTTCCCCTCCTCAATAGGGGATTCTCTTCATGATGGTTTAGTGGGATGTGTCCCTCCCCCTGGCAGGGGGGTTGGAACTAGATGATCTTAAGGTCCTTTCCAACCCTAACTATTCTACGATTCTATGATTCCTTCAAGATATATCAGTTCATATTCATATCTAAAAATAGCTGACATCAAAGATAAAATCTGAACAAAATGATAGCAACAATTTCAGCGTCAAATCCCAAAAGGATTCTCCTCACATCTGTCAGATGATGAAGTAGAATGGAGTAGGCTGTCTTGGTGTCATCATCTCTCTTCCTATATGCTTCAGGTCATACCTATTTAAAATGTGTATGTACACGGGCAAAGGAAAGAGGTAAACATCACTCAAGCTAAAGCAGCAAAGTATTTTCCTTTACGATGCAAGTAATCATTAATCCCCTCTACCCTCAGCCTTCTGTAGTGAAGACTAGAACTACTTTTGTGCAGAGGAAATTAATCTTTAACATAAACAGTGGGATTTGGGGAATTTTTTTCTTGAGGAAAATTGTTTCTCTCTCTTTTTTTTTTTTTTTTCAGTACAAACTTAACCATATACTCAATGAGCAACATGGCAAGAGAGGCCGTGTATGGCTGAATAATTACTAAGTTACTACACAGTATTATGAGAAATTAAGTCAAAAGCCGAATAAAAAAAACACTAAAATTCAATAGTCCACTTCCTTCAAAGTTTACAAAGCACGTTGGCCAGTTATATCACAATTAATACTAAATTTTAAAATTTATTCCTTTAACCAAGTAAGCAAAATGACAGAACAAAGAGATATTATTTCCACTCAGGAATTCTGATCCTAGGTTACATTCATTTCCTAAAAGCAAATGAAATATAACTTATCAATATTTCTACAGCATGTTGAAGCACTGTGGCTCAACCAAGGTAACATTATCAGCAGGGGGCAGCAGGAGCCTTCCTCGAAGCTTCGTTTCATTCCCGAATATCCTGCAAAATCTACTCTCTTATCTTTCCGTATTTTTGCAAGTGGCTTTTTATAAAACATCCCAAAGACTAGGTTCTGTCATCCTCTTCATTATAGGCTAACACAAGGGGCTTAAGCTGCTGGCTCCAATGCAGATATGAGTGACAGGATGAAGGCATACTATGCTTGGAGAATCTCATGAGAAAGAAACATCCGTGCTGACCAAGCCCCAAAACTCCAGCATGTATAAAGGGAGATGATTTGATATTGTAATTACACCTCACTGGTACAGTCTTACAGACATTTCATAGATCTCCCTTAAGATTTTGTGATAGTTTATATAAACTGTTCCATTTTCATGTTTTTAAAATGAATCAGCGACTACACTATGACAGCTTGTTAAATTAATAACTAAGTAAGCAAGTTGACACATTGAAATTAATTCCTCGCTGCACAGGGGTATACATAAACACCTTGCACCATAATCCTATTTTATTTTCACACAGAGGGCTTCAAGAGTTCACATTTGGGAATTAACTTTCCCATTTTAAAACTAAAAGGAAGAACATTAAAATAACAGCAATAGCTTTGTGTGAAGAATAAAAATGCGGCCATCCAGCAAAGTCACAGATTAAAAATGGCATTTTGAGATTTACCCTCTACATCTCCTGCTGCACATACTTCACAAAGTAATAAATGTAACACAAATAAATAATTTCTTATGAACTAATAACAGTACAACTGTAAAAATGATTAATGCTGTGCAGAACTGGTATCCTGAAAAACCTCACTGGAGTTAACAGAAATAAACCAAATGCCTCTGAATTAGTATGCAGAACAAGGCATGTCTTCCTCCACCAAAGAGAAACTGCTCTTCCAATGTTGCCAGTAATCTGCTTACCTGCAGCAAAGAGCATGACTGCAACTGGTCTGTAGAACCGCCTTCGAGATCCCACGCAGATAGAGATCAACCCAACCAGGAAAGCTATGAGAATAATGGCAGCACCACCCAGCAGCAAAGCAAGAGTAGCTATCTGCCAGTCTAGGGGGAGAAAAGAGAAAGGAAAACAATAATTGTTTCAGTAAAACAAGTCCATAGGTCACACAGAAACAGCAGAATATGAGGAACTCAAGAGGCTGCATCAAGGCTTGAGTAAACAAAAAAATGTGCTTCAGATTTGTTTTCTCCTAATCAGTGAAACACCTTTATACAATAGATGCAACTCAAGAGTAGAATGCTATAACCTCCCATACTTTTTCTAAGGCTTACTCAGCCTCTTTGGGATTTTGGCTCCAGTAAGACTGAATAATTTGGTCCCCTGTTTTTTGCCCAATTTAGAGTGAGAAATTGAAGCCAGGTCACAATTAGCTAGCCCCCCGTCTGCAGTAACCTTCTCACTTGAGACAGTGAAAGTCAAACCTCTACTTGAGCTGATTAGGATGACACAGGAAGGCTCATCATACATACTCGGCACTTGGGAAGCCACATATTATAGCTAACAAGACTAAGGTGTAGGAAGGAGATGCTCAAAGGAATAAAAAAAAACCATCCACACAAAAAAATGGGGGGGGGGCTAACAAACATTAAATGTTAAGGGAGTTAAATCTGAAGTCCATTTTAAAACATCCATTATCCTTAAGTGTCTGTTTTTCTTTTCTTTCCCCAAAAAATCAGCTTCTTGATTTGTCTCAGTGTATTTTCTAATTATTTTGATACATAATGAATACAGTTATAAACAACATCCTTGCAGTCTTGCATCACATAAATGAAAATCCATTTGCAAGCTGATGATCTAACTCAAGAACTTCCATATAATTTTAGAAAGGCATGGGCTTTGTGCTACCTCTCTCTGCTGAAGACTGTGTAAGATCTTTTCTCCCTCTGATAACAGTCATCAAGAAAAACAATCAGATCACTCCTATTTATTAGCACAAGGAAGATGATCTAAAATCCACTTTTGGGAAAAGGACCTATGGATCCAATGCATCTCTCTTTACTTTGAACATACTAACACTCATACAATATTCAGAATAAAATGTGCAAAAGTATGACACAGTTCCAAGAAAAGATTAATTGCTTCCAAAATAAATTTAGAGATATTGAGGTTACTAAAAGGGGCAACGACAAAAATCCACATCCTCTTTTGGAAAAGAAGAAAAAGTAAGTGTTTTAAAAAACAGTACATCCAGTTTCAAGCAGGATCTAATCTGAAGATACCGACAGTGCAGCTGTCAGGCTTGGGAATGGAAGGCTGGCAGCTATTACCACCAGAGCCTTCACATATTATATGAAAAAGGATGAAGAAGATTAAAGAAAGTGAATGGAAAAGCTATAAAAGCATTGCTCAAAAAGAAAGTAATTTCAAAGGTGGCTTTATGCAAGTACACGTTTATTTTCGTTCTTTTTAGACATCCAGACATTGTCTACTAATACTTATAAAAGTACTCAACCTTCCAAGCTATTTTACTCCCAAAAACCAAGGCTGGGAACAATCTCTTGTTCTTCTACCATCAGCAGTGTAATCTCTAACATCAGTCTGCTGTGTCTCCTTACTGCTTTACTATTATTGAGATAAAAATGTGATTTTAGTTATAGATAGGAATGTTATGAAAAGTGGTTTTTAATGCTGACATGATCCTTCAGAAACACCAAGTGGTTAGTGCACTGATGATTTAGAAAGTATTCTTCCAATATCAGAGTGCATTACAGATATAAAATGTGGAAATAAATGAACAGAATGGACCACTCTGGAACAACATGAAAGGCATTCCTGAACTAGAAAATTAGATAGATACCAAGACTAGACTCATAAATCAACATTGCCCCAGAGTTAAAAGCCATACCAAATTGATGAAATGAATTAAAATGCCAGACAGGAAAACTCAGAAACTAAGATTTTTGGAAGCCATTACAAATAATAAAATATTAAATGCTATCTTCACATTGATCAGATGCCAAAGTCTAATGCAAACAGAAGGTGTGCAACACTGGAGCAGCAGCTACATGGAAAAAAGCTGAGTATCCTACCACTTTCCAAAAACACATTGCCAAGACCACCAAAAAATGAAAATAACTAAGGTAAAAATTATGTAAGCGTGAGGTTAGAATATAATTTTGCTTTCAGGACAAGTATCTATGGATTTTGGAAAGGTTAAAAAATAAACAAACTACCTCATGATAGTACTGATGTGGGAGGGAAAAGGACAAATGAGTGTTGGGAGACACCTACACTCCCAACTAAAAAAGAACTGACTTAAACAAAATTAATTTCTTGAGTAAGAGAACCTACTCAGTGATGTTGACAGCAGGACAAAACCAAGGCTCCTAATGTTCTTCACTACTAGCTGAGGATTAGGTATTGAATGCTGTGCTCTGAGCAGCAATGTCTGGAATTACCTCTCTATTTTGGCTCCAGCCTCCATTCGCAGCAGCATACAGTACTACCAGCCTTTGCCTTGAGCTACAGCACAGAGGGATTCTGGTTAAGGAATATCACGAAGGTAAGATGTTAGTGCATAAAGCATATTGGACTGAATTTTCCCTTATTGCCTGTCTCTCCCTGTCATCTTAGAAAAACCTTCCGTTCTGAAGCCATTTGATCTGGTCACAAAACAAAGCTTATGTTGGATTAAGGAAGCAGTATCTTCCGCATAAGCCTCCTACTTAACAGCAACTACTTTTTGAGGAAAAATTCCAGGCCACTAAAATTTATACAAAAGGAAGGAAACATCAAAAGAAAACCGAATCACTACTCCTGAAAGGAGGAACACCCTGTTAAGTTAGATACCTACAACAGTACAACCACACAGAGCGAATTTAGTTTTCTACAATAAAAATCTGTAGTGATTCTCAGACTACCCCAGAATGATTTACAACACACAGCATCAAATTTCGAACAGCAGATTGCTCTGTTACATTATGTTACTGGTACACAGAACATGAACAACATAAACCTACTTTAGAGCATCCAAAATATGTTTGCACCATTTCTAGGCATGCACTGATCTTGCAAATAAGATACTATATACTCAGTTGAGAAGGCTCAGCAGTTTGGTGAGACTTCTTGTTCTCACAGAGATAGAAACATACATAAACATGAGCAAAAAAGGACCTTAAAAACAATTATTAGTTTCTTGGATTCAAAACACAATTTGCGTACACTTTAGGAATGCATGTTAGTACTTTTCACTCTACATCACTACAGTTTATTTACGTGACACATCCATTAAGAAAAATGGTAAGAAATAACTTCTTGTGTAAGCAGTCCCAGAATATAAAGTTCTAGGTTTTAAAAATCACTGTCATCTCAGTCATGCGCAAATTAAGTTGCTATGCTGATTTATAATTGTAGAGTCAACAGAAAGCATAACTTTAGTTTTTTTTCAGTGTTCTGTCATTTCAGCAAGATGTTAAGAATTGCACTGATGATGCCACGTACCCCATCCAAACAACTCAAATGAACACATTTTTTACAATTGTTAAGCAACCTGAGTCAGATTTCTTAAGAAAAGCCTCACTTATTGTGTACTATTTCTAGGTCTGAAAATCCAAACATGTTTTTGTACCACACAAGAAGCATCACAACGTCTATAACCATGGGAAATATATACTGCTATTCTGACAGTAATGATAGTATTATTGTAACAATTTGCCTGTTAGTTTAGGGATGTGGATTTCAATATTTGGAAACAAATATAAACATGAATGTAGGTACTTAACACATTTTCAAAACATATATGGTGTAAAATTTTTTAGAAGTACCATCTTTGGTTAAAAAAAAACAGACCCATAAACCATGATGATATTGTTTCTTTTCAGTTAATTTCTCATATATAAGTCAGTGCCTTTTAGTAAGGACAGCATGGTCTGATTGCTCTTTGGAAATTCTGCTTATTTCTTAATGATATGGAAGCACAGCACTAATTGCACATTGAAATGTGTGACCCTCTTCTCTTCTTTCCCCCAAATGAAATGACCTAAGGCTTTAAGCTGTATATTCATTTTTAATTAAGACCAGCTCTATCCGCTCTGCTTCTTAGGCAAAATAATACTCCTGTGCTAGGATAAAATCAGGAAAAGCCATAATAGGAGGAGAAAGCATCACGAAGTTCTGAAATATTTAATAACTAGATTTTTTTTGACACAAGAAAAAATAATGCAAAAGGTTAGCATTGTCATAGATTTCATGTTTCCAGCAAGTTCCTCAAAAATTACATATTTCATATATGTGGTACTCTACAGTAAAAGAAATAATGGACATTAAAACACACTGGGGAATATGTGAAACATTTGTGCATAGGGCTCTTTCACATACTGCAAGTAAACTGAATTAATCTCTTGGGAAACAATCAAGTATTCCTTTCTTTCATAAAATGATTCTCCACCAAATCTCCTCCTCATAGAGGCTCAAGTACAAAAATGCATGCAGCTGTTACATGATGAAGGCAATGACTGAGCTGCTTCTAGCACAGAACAAAACCTTGGTAAGAAACAAAACACAACACACTCTTAGTTAAGTTTCTCTGATTCATTGCAAAGCCTTCACTTATCATGTACCTGCCCTCAGCCAACAAATATTCTTAGAAATTATAGCATTTAAATTCAAGAATAGTGAATTTGAAAGAACGTGTCAAGTACAGCATAGAAAGTTGAGGCACCCACGCATAAGAAATTAAATATAACCCACTGAATGTCATAACAATCAACTAAGATAAATAAGATAGCTAGAGATATTCCTAATTGCTTTATATTCAAAACTTTCACTGAGTTTATAAACACCCATCAACTTAGTCATCAAATAGTCAACAAAAGTTTACAAAGTGTAGTGCTTATATAAAAACACAAAAGTAGAGCCTAGTTTCTGAAAGCACATTTGTCATATCATTAGTGAGCTGTCCTCTTTCTTCAGCATGATCAGATGCACAGATTTCTGTGGAAAACTAAGCTCTACTGAACTCAGTGGATATACTGAGGTTAAGTGAGTACTGCAGTAGCCATTACGTTCTCACACACAATTACTCCACAGAAAAGTCAGTCCTTTGGAACCTCACCTGAGCCGAAACAATGGGTTTTAAGGAGCTGCTCAGATGGATTCTGCTCTGGATGAAGGAGATATAGGCTAAAGCTGAAGCTGTGTCCCTAAGTTACACAGTGCATACTCCTCCACTCTTGTACAGCCAGCACCACGACTCCGTAGCATGTGCTTCTGCACACTGCAGAGAGAAACACTTTCTGGCAGAATCCACACCAAACATCCAGTAAGTTGCTCTAGCCGGTTTTCCACAGTGAGCCTTTATACAAAAATCACACTAAATATTGCCAGCACGTTGTCAGTGTGAATAGTATGCTTATTACCACTAGCTGCTGCACAGACATACATTTTTGGACTGAGAATAAGATTTTTCTAAAGTGGATCCTCAAGTCACTCAGACAGTTAAAAAGCACTGCCAGAGCTGTGGGAACCAGCCAGCTGTGGCTGAATGCATAATTTCCTTAAGACAGAACTCAAACACCCTACACCAAAGCATTCTTCTGAAAGCCATGAATTTGAGCACACAAAATAACTACATGAGGTCACAGATACGCTAAAAAGAAGCTGTTCATGGAAGAGACAAAACTATTTTCTGCCTTTGCACCAGATTTACATACTAAGCTAGTCCCTAAGAAATCAGCCTTCATCCACACACAGCAGCACACGGGACAAAGCCCTTGATAACCCAGGTCTTGAACAAAGCAAGTGGGCTTAAGAGCGAGGCTGTCTCATAGCTCAAATTCACCAGAATTTTGACAACTCCCAGACAGAAATTTGAGTATTTTATGCTGGGTACCAAAATTCCTAATTCGCTGCTGTGGATTATTCAGGGGCTCCACATAAGGCATCAGTCACTTTCCACTTACTGTACAGGACACATAGCAGGACGATTTAGTGATCTTGACAACGCGTGGAGAGTCATTTAGAACCAGTCAAAGAAAAGAGGAACAAGCACACAGACATGTGCAACAAACAGCTAACAGGTGCAAACCCAGATATACCCACGTCTTGCTGAGATGCAGAATGCTAATGACCACAGCTAATGAAGGAGGAAAGGCACATAGCTCCACCTTAGAAGCAACATACAGGGGCTAGAGGACTTCTCAAAAACCGCAGTCTTTGCTTCCCAGCTCCAGACTCAAAGTTTCCATTTCCCAGAATAATTTCTTAACCACTAGGATAGACTGAAACTGCTCTCTTCTGCCTACTAGACTCAAGATGGAAAAACAGAGGCATGAGATCTATGAGATCTGTGAAAAAAAACAGGCACAAGGGAATCCAAATCTGAGTCTTGAAAGGCCTCTTACCAAACTGGTCCATTCTAACGTCATAGGGCTGACTATGCACTGATACACAGAAAAGTTAAGCATTACTATAAGTCAGCACAAACTCAGGGCTCTCACCTTTGAGGGAAAAAGCCTTTACCAGTCAGCTACAGAGTTCCTCTTGCTGGGGTTCCTCCTATGGCTTTCCTTTTCAGGAAGAAAACCTCCACCAGAGGAGAAGAGGCTGGATCTGTTTCAGGGTAGATAACAGCCTGCTGGTGGGATGCCCTGGGCAGCAGGCGCTCTACTACCTACCCTCCTCTTCCTGGGAAGGAGGTGCTTGCTAAGTCAGGGGAATAATTAGGGAGTCTCTACTCACCTTTCAATAGCAAGAGGACCTCCCCTGCTTTCCACCCAAAGATGCCACTGAGCATTGCAGGACATAGCTTGGTTCCCAGAGAAGTGAACAGCACACAAAGCAGAAATGCTCTCAGTTTCTCAGGGTGGTCTCTACAGCAGCTCTGCAAAAACACCAGGCATCACCTGCTTGATGTCTCTTTCACAACTGCCATGTTCACCAGACTATGTGTGGCCTCGAGACTGCTGGAATCAAACTTCCTGGGTGCTTTGACACTGCAGCAAATTTTATCTCCTGTCTGTACAAAAGATCAGACTGAACAACAAAAGCAATAAAAATATGGTAAGCAACTCTGCTATTGTGCAAAGGAGATGGATACTGCAAGACAGTCTAACGCCTGGGGGGTGTTAGATATATGAGCAATTCGAAACATAGCAGGTGCTTACTCATCTGCCCACTGACACACATCTCTCCTGAAGATTAAAGCTTAGACACCTTATTTATACAAAATATATACACTTGGAGGGGAAATGGGGCTTGTCATACACTAGCTCTTCAAGCCATGGCCTGTCTTTATTTCTAAAATCATGGAGTAAAGTACTTTCATGCTCAGATAGTTAATTGGTGCCATTATAAAAATCTTTATTATTTAAAGGCAGCATGCCTTGCACATCATTTTGCCAACAATGAACTTCAAGACAAGCACAGCATTACTGAAAACCATGTAATCTATAATTCATTCACAGAATAGTACAGCATGTACTCAGGCATTTCTTCCATTGGATACACAGCATTCTTCTGAGATTAGCTCACTACTATGCCATTTTAATTACTGGATATTCATTAATTCAATAAAAAAAATACACACATCTACAAGTCCAAGAACCTCACAAAAACCTGAAAATCTCAGAATTATGTCATTAGAAAAGAAGTGTGGGAAATGTGTTATACCAGCTTTTCAAGAAAAGCTCAGCTTTTTTGACCTCTTCTATATATGTAACTACATTTTAGTAACTTGAAGGAAGTATACTTCAGGTAGAAGCAGAAATGCAATTATTTCCCACAGTTACTGATGTTCTTCAAGCAAATTGGCAATCTTTTACAATTTTCATACCTCATACCATTGTTCCTTGCAAAAAACAATTAGCATTTAAAATAGTGCCAGGAGTACCTCCCATCAAAACTATGGCCTTTACATTACAGAATTGGAACAAGTAAAACCACATGAAGCAATTGAAGCAATACAGCTGCACAGACTTTATTCTGCCTCCTGCTTTCTACCTTGAATCTTACGTGGTCATCTTTGGCCATAAATCAGTAGCAGAGACAAGGTTACTCTCTATGTGATTCCAAGTATAAAATCTCATCAAATATTTAAACCACTATATTATTGCTAACACAAGGAACATATTTGAACTTACTGGTGCAAAACTTCTTTATTTAATAAACAAGACTTAAAGCAACAGGATACATTACTGATTTTAAGATTGCAGTGAACATAGCAGTAACAATAACCCATTAAAGCTGGAAGTCTTCTTTTTGTTGTTTGCTTTTATGGGGTTAAGTTAGGGTTTTTTTAGCAGTATTATGACTGATAAAGTGTGGTGCTCTTGACCTGACCAAATAAACACATACAAACTTCACGTGTTACACTCAAATGTGCTGCAACCATATCTCTTAGCTAACTGGAGAACAGTGGCTGAAATGGTAGCCTCCATCACACCGCAAAGTCCAGACTACTTAACAGGACTTTTAGATCTGCTGCTCCCACAGGGCTTGGGAAGTCTGAGGCTAAAATAAGTGCTCCATTTATAAAAGAGAGAGCATATCTAAACACATTACATCTAGGGCTACTGTGAGGGGTAGTCAACAAATTCAAGGCATTCTGAACACACTGGAGGAACCATGTAGACACTGGGCATAAACAGAGTATCAGTCAACACAGAATCACAAAACTTAGGTTAGGAAGAACCTCCAGAGGTCATTCTAGTTCAGTTCCCCACAAAAAGCCAGGCCAGTCTCCAAGTCATACACAACTTCAGAGTTAGATCAGCTTGCTCAGGGTCTTAGATGCCGAGTTTGAAGTTATATGGCTTTTGATTTTATAGCCACCTTCAGATGAAGCATTGGAGATGATTATTAAAGACAGTAATATGCAAAATGACAGACTACAGCTTTCAAAACTAGAAGGAATGTTTTATTAATTTCTCCTTACATTGCATGAACCACTTTCTTCAGACTTAACAAAGTTACATTTGTTCTTACTTTATAGCAAACTATCAGCATTGCTGAGCTTTTTACAAATATGTGTCAACACCAATGCTGAGCAATGATCCAGATTTTCTAATGAGGAAGCTGCTTTTGAGCTATCAATTTCCCCTTTGAACAACTCCTTAAATTCAAACCAAGCAAATACCATCCAAGACTACTGAGCCATGTCAATTCAGATATCTGCATCTAATATACAATTAAGATTAAACCCCTTTGAGTGCTACTGAATGAACAGCCTCTGATGCTTTTCTTTTTTTTAAAGAACAAATTATAACACAACTATACACAGAAAACCAGACACAAGTTGGTTTACTGTACTGTGCTGTAAGTTAAGCTTAGCGGTTTGCTCACTACTAAGTTTAAACATGCCCAGAGGCCCTGCTGTATGTACTTCCTTAAGAATGCTTTGGTTTTCAAACACTGATGGACAGTTCTTAAGAGAGTGTAATATTCTTAAAAAAACCCTGAATGTTCCATAAACAGATATACAGGTTGTTAAATAACAAAGTTGCATATCCTCATCCACCAGAATGGATACAGCTAATTGGAATGAAAACCATTCCAACTTATGTAAGCTATTTTCACAATAAACTGAAATGCTGCAAAGGAGCCATTATTTTCTATGAGCAGCAAATATGTGTACTGAAGACAAAATACACAAATTTTACCTATAAATCAGATTCTATGGATACCTGATGCCTTTCACACCATATTTGTGTATCTTTGATTATGTAGTTGTAACATTATGTGAACTATAATGGCTGCAGTCTATTGCATAAATTCAAATTTAGTGTAATTAATTCTGCAGGAAGATGACAACTGTGTGCACAGGTACAGACACACCAGACAGTTGTACAAAAGATGTACTTAATTTTAGGCAGATACTGTGATAGAAATATTCACACATAATTCTTAACTCTTGATAAATCCATAAGTAAACCATCACTTATTAGATACAATCCACTTCAAATGAGGTAAAAAAAAATAAATTTTCTTCAAAGACACCAAAGCAACACTCCAAACCCTGCACGTTTCAGTTTTTTCAGCTCCTCCTTACATTGCTATTAGCGAGGATTTTTTAATTTCAGTCAAGGTAAGAGAGAAGAGGGATATGCAAGAATACCTTTCTGAAATTACAGGAAAGAATTTAACAGATGATTTATCTAGACCCTAACGACCCAAAAAGAACAAAAGCAAATTAAGATGAAATATTTTATAACGCTCAGATTTCTAAAAAATTGACTATTTTACATACTTGAACCATCACTATTATGAAGTACCTGCACAACTTTGACAGCAGTATATGAGAGCAAGGGATTGCTTACAATCTATAAAAAAGGTTCTCAAAACAGTGAATGAATGAATGAATGCACAAACACATACTCCAAGCACCAGCAACACGCAAGGTAAAACAAGAGATTATTTCCTGCTACAGCAGCCAATGTAATCACGGTCTGTACAGCTCCTTCTCCCCATCTCTACATTGCCCTTTAGATAGCAGTCAGAGGTCCTAAATCTAATTACAACAAAAGTTTTTAATTAAACCTTGAACATGCTTTAACAGCTTCTAGTGTGAGCTTGCCCTTGATGGTGACACTTGAGGCGCTCTCCTTCAAGGGAAGATGAAGTAAATCTCTTTAAAACCACAGGTGAAGATGCCTTTTTCCTGTGTGTACTACTGCTTTTCACAGCTAGCTAGCTACAAAGCTCTTTGCACCAATATCAAGCTAAAGAGCTCTCCCTGTGGGAGCTCTCCACTACCTCCAAAATATACTGCTTGCTAGATCTCAATGTAGGAGGAAAGTGCACTTAAAATATTAAGGCAAGCACGAAAAATGGTCTCAAAAGATGAGCACAGTCCAACTTGGTGAACTTACTGGGAGCCCTCCTACTGACTTTAATGGAAATTTTAACAGTAGCAGAAGGCAAAGCGAGAACAGTACAGTTTCTCGTGTTCTAGGTCTCCTCAGAGTGCAGCAATGTATGCCAAACATAAGGAAAGTGAAAGGTTTATTCCAGTCACCTCAAATAAAACAACGATTCATTCCTTACCCTGTAGCTTGTGAAACCTGGCTTGATCAGACTGGAAAGTATCTGAGGAAAATGAATAGTGCTCATACAAGGAACTGGAATAAAACCAGACAAGCAGGAACTTTTACACAGGGCAAAAGAAGCATCAGGAGAGAACATATTTTCAACACATGACATGTAACAAAACTACATTTCATTCCTATCCATCCTCACCCATTCATCTTCCACATTCCCATAAAAGACAGGTGACCAATAAAGCAACAAAAGAGATTACTGTCCTTTTATGCTGTTCCATAAGCTGTACCTTCGTCTTAATGTCCCACTTTTCTGCGTGTGTGTGTGTGCACATATGCATGCATGGCAGGGAGATGGACTGATGGAGGAGCCCAATAAAATGTGTGCAAAACTGGGAAAGGGGGGCAGGATTTAAAGCAGGTTCTCATTCAAGCCATCTGAAAAGTCTTTCTGCAATCAAGGGGATACTATTTCAGGAGACAGGGAGAAGGGACAAAGGATTCACGTTGCTAAGGAGACACGTAGAAGCTGACATTCCTACATAAATTTCCATTTATACTGGGGAAGGAAAAGAAAGCTCTCTGAAGTTTGTGTAGATACCCTGGTAACTGATTGAAAATGACATTTCTTTACAATTTCTTTTGGCATTATGCGATTTGGAACAAAAACAAATCAAACCCTCAAATATTACTCCACACAACGACAGGAGGAATAAAAAAAGAGCACAGCAGCAAAGGAACCTGTGCAATTCCTACTCAAGCAGAGACCGGTTATTTCCCAGAACCTACACAAGGATTTTAGAGAAGCAAGGAAAAAGGAAAGCACCTAGAATACACAGTAAGCCCTTTGCTTTTTTTTTTTCCCCGGCAAACATCTTGTCGCTGTATGATTTACCCACCGGAGATCACAGTGATCCAAACGGATGAGTTAGCAATGCAAGTGTGCGTGGGGAGGACAGGGATGCGGATGAAGAGGGGAAGGGGGTGGAGAGGAAGAGGTTGGCTTCATTTGTTTTTGTTTCTATTGGGACTCCAAAGTTGCTATCAGGCATAAAGTAAATAAAACAACCCATGCAAACCGAAACAATCACGATACTACAAAAGAATTTACTGAAAAATATTCAACAGGCAGCTTGTTTATATCATCACAAACTGGTTTTTTAAGCACTCCAACAGTGAAATGACATAAAAAAAAAATAAACAAAAAAAAAACAATAATCTATGACCAAAACCCTGGAAATCCTAAAAACAAATGAGCAACAAGAAACCAAAACGGGCAGTGTGGCAAACAGGCTAAGGAGAATGAAAGGCGAGGGAAAGATCAGTACCTGCTAGAGAAAAACACACACACAAGCACTACCCAGGGGGATGTAGGGAGTCAGACTCCAGGCGTGCTCACTCTGGACAAAATAACCATCGGGTTTGCCTTATGAAGCCCCAACTTTGTATGGGGAATTATGAAATACTTGATCCCCCTTCTCATACAGTTTCTCACTGCATACGTACAACTACAACACGGAAAAACAATCAAAACTAGCGCAAACTCGGGGTCTTTCCTGAAAACAGCCAAAGGCAGACACGGAACCAGCAACCCCTGTCGCACACAGCATCCAACCTCACACCTCCCCTGCACCCATCGCCATTCTGCTGGCGGAGGGACGAGCCGAGGACGGGGCCCCGCTTTCTCCCACCTCCCCCCGTTCACAGGGACCGCCGCCGCCCGCGCCCCAACCTGCGAGCAGGGAGGTGTGGAATCGGGACCGCGCAGCCCGGGGCGGAGGAGGGAAGCACCGGGACCGGGAGGAGGATGGGAACGGACGAAGCAGCTCGAGATGGGGAGGGCTATGGACGTCGGGAGGACAAAGGTGCCGGGCACTTTCCCCGGCGGCGACTGCTAGCGCACGGAGCCGGGCGGGGAGCAGAGGTGGCAGCGGATGAGGAGGGAAGTCCGGCGGGGCACCGGGAGGGCGGAGGGGCAGAGCCCCTGGCACTGCTCTGGTCCAGTGCGGGTGGTAGGGAGCGGTCAGGCTGGCCCCATGAGGGGGCTGGGAGCCAGTCCCAGAGGGCACAAGGGTTAAGGAGATGGCTCGGGTATGCTGGAGGGGCCGCCAGGGCACGGGAGGCAGGGTGGGGTGTCAGCCTCAGTGCACTGGGTGTAGACCCGGGGGAGCAGGAACCGACCGAGGTAGAGAGGGAAAGGGCGGACGGAGGGACGGGGCAGGATCCGGGCTGCGCGGTAGTGATGCTGCCGGCGGAGGGGAGTGGAGAGCGGGGGTACCGGGGCAACCCGGGGCAGCCTTATCTCACCGCTGTGCAGTGTCGACTCGCAGAGCCAGCTGTCCAAGTTGCCGGGCTTGCGGCAGGACTCCCAGAGGGACAGGTAGTATTGGTGATCCGCCGTCACCCAGGCAGGGCTCAGCACAGCTCCCAGGTCCAGGCACAGCGCCAGGAAGATGCACACCAGCCCCACGAGCTTCAGCGGGGTCAGCACGGAGACGCGCACCTCCTCCATGCCGCTGCTGGACGAAGCCATAGGGCCCGTGGGGAAGACGGAGGAGGAGGAGGAGGACAAGGAGGACGCGCTGTCGCCAGCCCCAAGGGGAACAGAAGCGAAAGCCCACCTCCGCGCCGAAAGGGCGGGAGGAGAGAAAAGCAGCGAGACCAGCGCTGACTAACGGCGAGGACAGGCTTCCGCAGGCGGCGAGCAGCCTCGCTCCCCCCGCCTCCCTCGCCGCGCTGCCGCCCCGCTGTATCAGGTGCAGAGCTCCCCCTAGCCCCTCCGGTGCCGCCCGGCCCGGCCCGGCCCGGAGCGCTCCTCCCCGTGCCCGCCCCTAACGGGTGGCTACGGCGGCGGGGCCCGGGCCCAGCTCCGCCGGGAAAGGGGGAGAGTTGTCGCACCGCACCGCGTGGGGGGCTCGGGAGCGGGGCTGGGGCTGGAAGCGGTGTCGGGGGCGAGTCCAAGTCTGTTCCGCAGGGGGAAAGTTTGGGGAACTTGCCGCCCCGCCCCGTCGCCCCCGAGCGGCAGCCCCCGGTTGCACCGTGAGGATAGGGGCACCCCGGTCTTCCCGGTGGACCTGGGATCGCGCTTATGGCCCGGCGGGACGAGTGGAAGCGGAGGGTGTCCCGCCGTGCCTTGCCGTCTCGGGGAGGGCCGCGGGGGCCGTGCAGTCCTGTTCCCACCCGCTGACGGCGTAACGCGCCGCTGCAGGGAGAAACGAGAAACCGGGAGCCTGGGAAGGCCGCCTGGGATGCGGGATGAGCGGTGCGTGACCTTGGTTCCTTTTCTGAAGTGACCTTTAAATCACAGGTTGTTACCGGGAAGTTTAACAAATAATTCAGCGTTTCACTGTTGGTGCGCTGGACGGGCTTGCAGTTCCCGCTTCCTTGTCCTGTCAGCGGCGCTTCTGTTCTGGACCCAAAGTTAAGCTCCCAAAATAAAGAATAAATACCTTGCCTGAGTTTCGTTTCATTTCTGTTTGTTCTGCTTAATTAGCATTACGGTGATGAGAATGTCAAGGGCAAATGTTTTGGTTAGTCATTAAACACGGGTAGTAGTATGATTTTCTGTTTTAAAGTAGTTCTCCTTCATAAGATAGAGACGCAAACATGAAGATAATGTCCATTAAGGATTATTAAAAAGGAAGAGGAGGAAGATTCAACCCACAGATTTTAAAGTAAATGCCTCTGCTTTCATTTGAGGGAGAAATACGGGATGAGAAAAGCTAAGCTGGGAAACCCATCATTTAGGGAAGAAACAGAAAAAATAATACCCCTTCCATAAGTGCTAATTATTCTATTGCTGCTAATATTACTTCGTTTCTCCACCCTTCCCTTTCCCAAAGCTTCAGTTTTCTTTCTAAATCGACATCTTACTATAGGGCTGTTCTTATTAATTGCAAAAGCACAGGATCAAATTGTAAAATTGCGCAACTTTGTTGCATTTCACCCTACTCACAGTCCTTTAAGGAAGAAACAGAAAGAAGTAATATTACTTACACTGAAAGCTCCTCAAAGCAGAAACAACTTTGCTCTTACAGCTGTCCATAGGAGTTAGTGTATGAGGTCTAGCCCTGTTTTCTCAGTGCTGTTATGAGAACACTTAGATTTGCTGCAACAATTTCTCCTTAAGTATTTTAACATAGGTGCTTCCTATGTTAAAAACGCAACCACAGCTCAGTACCCTGATACCATAGTAATCAGAGTGCACATACAGTGATGTTAGCAGAACAGATATGCAGTTCAAGGGATTCTTAGCCTCAGGTGAATCACTCAGTGCTAGCCTATCATTAATCCCAAATGAGAAATGCATTTTTTTTGAGCTGTTGCTGCTAGAATTTGGAAGGAAATTAGATGTTTGGATTTGGGGTTTTGTGGGGTTTCATTTTATTTTTTTCTTAATATCTGTCTGGTATCACTTCAGTAAGTATGTACCAGACATTAATATGCTTGCTAACTTGTTTGAGTCATGTTTTTATTGCCCCTCAATTGTAAAATGCTATTGAAAGCACATAGTAAATACAATTAAAACAAATGAGAAAGGATTTTAAAATAGATAAAGAGCATATATGTCATGCTAAGAACACTATCTCAAAACTGTTTGAAATGCAGAATCATGGTTCTGTTCTAGTACCTCATAAAAAAGAGGAGAAAATGTCAACATTTTACTAGTATATATGAAAACTTTGGATATTATATACAGAAATAGCACTGGTGCCTACAGTTAATGTTGCCAGCATTTTCTATACAAGGCTCAATTTGTTTTTGCTTTATTAAACCTTTGCTGTTTGGGCTGGAGTTGCCACTGCAAGATACCTGCCTCAGGTTGATTTTTTTATATATATTTTTTTAAGTTCCAGCTAAAGTTCAGTCATATTCAGTCTGAAAAATGAATATTTTCACTGTCTATAAAAACGGCAGACCTCATCAGGGTTCTCAGTGGGAATCACAAATCTGACATACAGCCACGCTCAAAACTCAAACCCAACCACAGCCTACATACCCTACTACAGTTAGGTACGCTCAGGAGAGGTGTATTTGCATTTCAAATTCTCCAGATTTCATCTGTAGTGAGCATGCTGCATCTATTTAGAGCTCTTGTGTCATACGAGCAGTGTATTGGCAAATGAATGCTTGAACATGCTCCAGTCTCCATCTTCCAGCCACCCACTGTTCCTGAAGGACCTTGGAGAGCCCACTCTGGGCCTGAAAGGAAGCACAAGATATCCACCCACCTCAGAGATGTTCTCAAGGAGCACAGGAGAAACAGCCCATATTCGCTGGTCCAGTTGGTCCTACAGCACCATCGAACATGATGGGTTAAAGAGTTAGGAAAGCAGCCTGGGTTACCTCATGGAGGGGAAGGACGGCTGGAAAGAGGGAGGCAGAAACAGCATAAATGTTCAAACAAAGATTAAATGAATAGAAGCAACATGAGGAAAGACAGCAAGGAAAAATTGAAATAGCAGAGTTCATAAGAAAGTAACAAGCACCATTGCCTCTGGAATTTGTCTTTGACTTAAGGAGTATTGTGACCATCTTTTTTCCTATGGCGAATGGATATGAAATCAACTGGAAAAGTCTCTGCCCTGACTCCCTGGGGGTTCAGTCTGTGAAAGAAACAGATACTGAAACTATTAGTTCAAGGGATAAGGATTTCCTCTGTGTCAGTATGAAGACCCAGCCTTTGGTGATGACATAAATTGCGGGTCAGTGTTATTTCACACAATGTGCATTTCCAATGTACAAAGCACTCATTTTTGAAATGTCTTAGTTACTTGCTTGAATTCAGGTTTGGAGTGCATGTTGACAAAGGAAATAAGTCACAAGGATGTTTTGACATGTGAGATATTACAAGCTAATTAATTATTCCCAAATATCAGGTCAAAGCACCCCGATTTCTCTTAACCATCAGTAGGCAGATTCGATGAACCTTGATCAGTCTGTACATGTGTCACGGGTTCAGCAGCAGCAGCCATTTTTCTTTAAGTAGTAGCTGGTGTAGCACTGTGGTTTGGATTTTCAGCTTGGGAACAGTGCTGATAACACCAGT
>JASSUY010020308.1:0-17535 GCA_032466535.1 Forpus xanthops
GGCACTTGAACAGGTTGCCCAAAGAAGTGGCAAATGCTCCATCCCTGGCAGTGTTCAAGGCCAGGTTGGACAGTCTTGGATGACATGGTCTAGTGTGAGGTGTCCCCCTGCCCATGGCAGGAGGTTGGAACTTGATGATCTTCAGGTCCTCTCCAACCCAAACCATTCTATGCAGTTTTTAGGTTACAATTTTTATTAATTGATTAGCCTTATTATCATTTAACCATTCCAAGTATAATATTTGTTAAGAGACAAATGAATATTAGATAGTCACCGCAAGTTCTTCAAACGTACTGGTTTTAGATTAAGTAGTTTGGAGACTTCTAAAGAAGCTGAGTTTTTAAGGAGTTAATATATTTAAAATGTAAACTAGATCATTAGTATGGTACTACATTTTCAGAAAACAGAATGATAGGAGATGGTGTAGGTATAGCTAATTCACATTAACATTTGCTGGAACTCAGATTTAAAAGTGGTATATAGCAGAAGAAAATTCCATGTATTTGTTGTTATTGTTTCAGCTTTTCAGTGAGCAATCCAAGATATAGGTCTGATGCTCTTGTTTCTCATTAAGCCCGCAAACAATGGTAATTTGTAACTCCGTACTTCATATTTTCACGGTTTTAAGTTGTGCCTGTTGTATCTCTGAATCAGATGCATGTGCTTACCTGATTGTTTTCCTCCTGTCTGCTTGACATGTGCTTCCCAGCAGCTACAGTTGAACATTTTTTTCTCCTTTCTTTTTTTTTTTTTTTTTCTTTTCCAGTGTGGGAACTTTGCTGTTTTGGTGGATGTTCATATTTTGCCCCAAGGCTCCAGTAAAGACACCAGCTGGTTTTCGGATCATGAGAAAGAGGTACAACAAATATCAATCCTACTTCAAAAGCATGTGGCTACAGGGAAAAAGTAGGATTGCCTTGAACTGTTCAGGATTTCTCAGTGTTATGAGAACATTGTTAGTTATACCTACTCATCAAGACTTGCTGTGGGACCCCAAAGTCAACCATATGTGCTTTTTGAGTCACTAATGACCACTTTCAATTGCCTTTTAATTTTTAAACTCTGTGTGTGTGTATACATGTGTATGTGCATGCTGTTCTCATTCTTCTGCCTTGAGTTTTAATTTTAAAAACTTACTTCTTGTGAATGTTTGTAAATTACCCTCAGTGATATGAAACAGATTGTGACAGGTATGGTTTTTATAGAGTTTGTTGGTGGAACATCTTTCTGTTGTTTCTTGTTCTGAGAAGTGTGAATGATGTTGCATTTAGAGAGTGCAGGAAAACTTAATGACAAACTTTAGTAGAACCATTGCATCTTCGGAAAAGAAACCCCCCATCTTTATTCTGAGGCATATATCCTGGCAACAGCTGAAAAATGGGAAAACCAGTGCATCGGTGAGCAGCAAAATTAGGACTGTAACTTTCATCAGCCTTGCTGTGATTTCTGCTACATGCTTGTGATGAGTTACTGGTGGGATTTTTTCCCTCTTTCAGCCTGGGTGGGAACTTGAGAAGTTCCCTGTTGAAAATGAGTGCAGGACATGTTTGAGATGCCTGTGGACTTTCCCGCAAGTCTCTGTTACGGCAATTTTCAGCAGATAGTTTTCCTAATCATGGCAGAATTAACTTGTCACTGCAGAGCGTCCCCAAAAGTCTCAAAGTAATACACTTCAATAGAATTAAAAGAAATAAATGAATATCCCGAGGGAGAAAAAGATGAATATTTAAGTGTGTGGTTCATCCAATTTGTGCTTTATTAAGCTGAAAAGGAAGAAAGTAGGGGAAATCTTTTTTACTTTTTTTTTTCTGTCTAAATGAACACTCCATACCCCTTTCTATTTATAACCAGGTTTACTGTCCCGGTTATCTGACTTTTAAGGGTTTTCCAAATGTATTTTGTAAGTTTGCCAAAACAAAAGATACGGATTTCAGGAAATTAGCTCATGATTGACTTAATAAAGAGGCATGACAGGGCAGCATTCATTGCATTTCTGTGACCGCAGATCTTGAGTGAAGTACAAAGGTTGCATATTTTTAACAACCCAGAAGTGTGATTCCAATAGCTTTATAATTCTCTTCCTGAAAGTCCTATGCAGAATCTTTGTGAAAGTGGGAAGAAGAAGATCTTAGAGGCAGATGATGCCTATGTGGTTTTTTAGGGGAGCTATTAAATACTCATCACAAGCAGTTTTCTACATTTTGTTTTGTTGTATTTTTTTTTTTCCCCCAGATTCTGGAAAATAGCAGTGGTGGTATAGCTCTCTTGCTTGCCTGTGGGAAACACAGATGCCTCTTAGGTCTCTTATAACACAAACACGATTTTTGCTGATCCCTTGCTCATCTCAGAGGAAAGTCGGAGGCTCTTTGTAGCAAACACTACAGTCCCGGACAGGAGCAGGGAGCATCTAGCTCCTGTTTGGAACATGAGGCACATAAAGCAGTCTGGGAACTAAATGAGTGCCCATAAGCAGGAGACTGGTGTGAGGAAAGTGAGAGTTCACGTTGTCTGTGTGTTTTAACAACCATGGCTTGCACACTGCTGTCACTTGTGTTGTACATAGACCCTTCTCAGGGTTGGTGGGAAATGCAAGTTGAGGCATTTGGAAACTTTCCCCTCTCTCTGCCCTTCATATTTTCCTGGCCTTGCTGTCTGTCTCTTTTCCCCTGGAATAACAAAGTCAGTGTTTTATCTTTGTGCTTCAAGAACTGATTTCAATTCATGTCACCGCTATGATCCTTCTTCATCTACGTAGAAGGTTTCACAAGTTCTTTTAGTGGTGGAAAGTACATACAAACAATTATCTCAAAGCCTGCTCTTGTGTATGTTTCTTAAATGTAGCTCTTGAACTCAAATACTACTTTTATAAACATAACAAGTAAATTCTTTTACACATAAATAAGGAAGGGCATGCTCATCCTTACAGTTGCACAAGGAATTAAATGCGCATTGTGATTTCACTGCCTTCTAGACCTTTCCATTCTAACCCGAATGTATAGTCCTGTGAAGGAATGTGTAATGAGATCATTTTAATGAGTTAAACAGAAGAACAAGTAAATATAGTGTTTTATAATGCTACTCTTCAAGCAGAAAGGAAAATGTATTTCTCACTGTAAGGAGAGAAAATACTGTTTGTGGTTGTCCAGTGTATATGCATTGCTTTCATTCAAAGCAATATGTTAAAGATTTGTTGCCCTGCATACTTTCTATTCATCAAAAGTAAATTTGAAAGCAAGATGTTTTAGCTTAGATTCTACTAAAAAAATTTTGTCTCTTGCCCAAACACTGTAAAAAGGTAAAATGGAATTTTTGTGTGCCACAAATCATCATTTTTGTGAGTGCATTATTCTGCACAATGAAAAATGAGAATACTGATGGAAAAATCTCAAATACGTGTGGATGTATTAATTTGAAAACGTATTCTCGTATTCAAGAGATTAATTTTTTGTGTTTTCTCCAAGTTTTTATGTTTTCTATGGTTATTCTGGCTGAAGGGTTGTTCTTATGTGGTTTTCTTTACACTTTCCTGAAGGAAGTATGGAAAGATATGAACAGTTACATTTAGGAACAGAAATATCAAGAGGAACTAGAGAAATTAGGTTGCTGTTACCTAATCAGCTCCAAGTCTTTGCCCCCGAATTACCCCAAATTGAAACAAGGTATCTGCTGTGGTTTATAAGGATTCTTGCAGACAAATAGTGTGTTGACAGTTTCTGCAAGGATTTTTACTAATGATTTGCTTAAATACCTGATGTTATGATATGTTTCCTAAATTGTGTTTCTCACATCTGTGTAATAACTCAGTACTTAATTGCAGATTTTTTTCCTTTTTTGTGAAAGAGAGTGATTTTTATATTAATTTCTGCTGTGTGTCTGCGGGCACATGTATATATTGATCTAAATAGACCAATGGTTAAATCTTTCAGAACGTCTGCATGCTGCTAGAGGAAGTGGTTGCTTCAAGGGTCAAACAGTACTTGGAGGCACCTAAACAGCGTGGTCAGTGGAAGTCAATGGAACATGCACCATCTGGTCCTCTGTTTCTTACTGGTAAAATAAATTACTTATTGTGAAGTACAGTAACATACAGTATAGGCAGAAACTGCTGTTCTTTCTTTTTTTCTGTGAGGAATTTGCCATCATGAGAGCCAAGAAACCTGAAATAACTGGTGTTTGGGTCTGAAATTACTTAAGATATGTTTTTGAAAAAAAACAAGTGAGTTTCATTTTCCTGTGTTACTGAAAAATGAATTTAATGCTGTAATATAAGAGCCTATTATTGGAATTAAAAAGAATAAAAGGTATAATGCTGTGTTCTCCAGAATACATGCTGGAGAAAATTATACTTGCTAACTTGTTAATTCTTCTTTTCTCTTACATATTTAGAAGTTCTTTATTAAGGAATAATATCTTCTCCCTCTTCTAACAATCTCTTCAGCCTTAATAAGATGCTAAGGTGTGACAAACAGTATTTGTCATTTCACCAGTGTTGCTGCAGGCTTCGCAGTAACATCAATGAACTTAGAAGTAGTCACTGTGCAAAGGAGAACAGTAGTAAGAGCATTTACCTATTTTTCTGATGTTGTTTGTATGTGAAGGCGGTAAGACTAATAGGTGCAATTTCAGTACATGCATGTTTTAAACTAAAGATAATGATCAGTGTAGCTTATGCTCTAATATTAGGTCAGCTTTGGGACTAAATGGTTTGCCAGGTTTTGTTTCATGTTACTTCACTAGCTGTTGTGGTCATCATGGTAAGTTTTACACTTGATTGGCTTATCTGTTGGTGTTCTATCGCCCGAGGAATTGATTTTTAAATAGTTCTGAGGAAATAATGGCTATTTTTTTTTTTTTTTAAATTATTACCAGCCTGGGGCATGTTATAAACTTGTCACAGAAAAGAAGGGCTGCAGTAGTAAAGCTCTGTGTTGGCTACAGTTTCTCATGTTTCCTTAAATATATGGAAATAGATCTCTACTGAAATATGGATTCTACAATGAATGTAATTACATACTTACAATGTACAATACTCATAGAAATTTTTGAATTCAATGTATATTATAATAAATTCTGCAGAATTCTTTGCTTCTTAATGTTATTGAGAAGGTATATTCCTATAGAATTCTAGCTGTTGGTTGCAGCTTTAAATATTATTATCAATAGTAATTAATGTTCTTAATAAACACAAGTTGAATACTGTATGGTTGGCTGCTTATTGCAAAATTTGAGGCATAGACAGGAGCCAGATTGTTATGGCATAACAGGAGGGTTTTTTCCCACCCACAAGAGCACAATGCCGCATAAACAAAAAGTGCTTTAGGATTCTAAAGGCTTTCCAAGCCCTTTTTTTTTCTGTGCAAGTTGTAACTATTTTTTACCCCTTTAAAATATTATTAATGTTTATAAAATGCATGGTATTTCAGATCCCTATACTTTTCTGGCTTCTGAGTGAACAGTTTGAACTTTCTTACAGTGAAAGTGGAGGAACATAACAGAAGGTAGAATCAGAAATTCTGAGATTTGATGAGATTTCTCTGCATTTTCTTTTTCTACCTGAATAAAAACGAAAACTGATTTTGTTTGAAAAAAATGACGTAAAAATTCTTTTTATTTATGCAGACAGATACAAAACTAATTTGGGAGGACCACAGATTCTCTTTATAGCACGAAGTTTTCAGTAAAAATACTGGTAGTCTGTCCCAGGGTTGTGAACTGATCTTCTGCTTGGCTTTTCCCCCTTATTTCCTGAAAATGAAAAACTTAAGGATATGAGAGATCAACATTAAGCACTCGAGGAGTTCAACAGTAATATCTGTGACAGTTTTAGATTAAAAAATATTTACTTTGAGACAGACTTCCCGTTCCATCAGTTATCTGCAGTTAATCCCACCATCATTAATTAACACTAAAGAAATAAAGGAGGAAAACAATGATAATGAGCATTCATGTTGAACTTAACTTCCAAATCCAACTCTTTCCTCTTCTCTCAGCCTGTTTTGCTCAAGGCTGTAATTTATAAGAAAGGAGTGCTTTATTCATGTCCAAGAATCAAGTTTATTCAAATTACATTCAAGTCTGTGCTTACCTGAGAAGGAAATAACAGAATAGGTGGGTGTTCACTGGAGCAGCTGGGACCTACCTCTAAGGGACTGACCCTTTTTGGTGAGCCACAAGCGTAACTGTCTCTAGCAGTTATCATCATTCAAATGAATGGTTTTGGGGCCATTCAAATGTGGCTCCAAAACCTCACGTGTTTTGCCTTCCTCTCTAGAATCACAAGATCTGTTTGTGGAGTACAACGAGATGCTTTTGTGATTTCTCACAAACAGATGAAATGCAAGATAGCTGGCCAGCATTTGGCTGACACTGTTTTGTAGTATATAAAGAAATGCCCAAGCTTGGTATGTGGCTAACTGTGCACATATTGTAGGTGCTGCTGGTGAAATACATAAGGTTGCAGCTATTGTTAAATTTGGAGGTTATTAAAAGTTTTTGAGCTCTTCAAACTGACTGTGGTTTTTTTTTTAGCTCAGTTATGCAAGTCTGTATCTAGAGTTTCACTGCTGTAAAAACCCTACTATTGTAAGGAAGAGTTTATCTATAGAAGGAACATTAAGATGCTTATTAGCTGGTTATTTACTACTTAAAGTATCCCAGAACAGCATTCCACCCCTATTTGAACTTGCATCAGGTCACTTATAATTAGTTTGCTCTCCACATTGCAGGATATATTCAAAATTATTAGAATCAGAATTATTAGACCAGTATTAGTCAGATTTTAGGTTCCCTCCAATATCAAAACATGATGTATTAGGATTTTCTTCAGAGATAGAAGTCAAACTACTTTACTTTGATGAGCAGTTCTCATCCTGCTGTCTAGATCTGCTGAGCAGAGAAGACTGTTGTCAAGCTGGCTATCTACCGTACCTATTTTGATGAGAAAATTTTCACCCATCAGGTTTTTTTTAGTATCAACATTATGTTCAATATCAATATTATTTAATAGCACCTTTCAGTTTTGTGGCACATAATATAAATAGCCTTGCAAGTTACTTGTTAATTTATATTTCTTTTTCATTTAAGTTACACCCACAGAGCAGTGTGTGGTGGGTCGCATACCATCTCATTAGGAAATCTGTGGGTGTTACACGCAGGAGAAGAAAGAAAGAAAGAATGGAAAAATGAGAGAAAGTAGCCAAGACAAGCAAGTTCTTCCTATTCTTCCTTCTGTCTGAACAATTTCCCCACCCCTCCCAAATGGCCAGTGTGAACAGTTTGCCAAAGTAAGCTTTAATTTAGTCTTTGGACATAGGATTTGGTATAAACTCTCTATTTCCTGTGTTTAATTAATGTCCAAAGGTGTTTGATTTTGATTTGTTTTATTTTTTTAAGAGAAAAGTAAAGCGGGGTAGATTTTTAAAGATTTCATTTTGTCTGCATCCAACTTGCAAGGCCAAAATCGTGCAAGAAAGGCATCGATCAGGTGTGGTTCACTTGCATTATTTGAAGTTCAGTGTAAGCCATACAAAACCAACCCCCACCTATTATTGAATTTCTTGCATTTAAAAAACCCACCTCTTCACTCTACAAATACATAATCTTTAAATATTTTTAACATATATGTGCCACACATTTTCACTTGGCAGCACGTGTGCTACTCAGTAATAGATACTAGTTTTAAGTGATGATGTTAAGTATGTTAGCTTGTCACAGTGCTTACCTACTGTAGACTTTAGCTAAAAGCAGAGCCTGTTTCTTTCATGCTTGCAGGAGGTGGTTTGTTTTGATTAAGAGCAATGAGAATTAAGTAACAAGATGCTTGAGGACTGAGTGGAGGTACTAAATACAGGCGAATGACAGAGGGAGGACAGTGAAAAATTAACATGCACACAGGGAGACAATATGGCTGGAAGCAATGTCCACGTTAGAAATTGAAGGAAAGAAAGAAGAAAGAAGGTATTTTGTAAACTCACTTCTTCCCCCTCTTGAGAGAGAAAGAAGTTAACTGTTCGTCCTACAAGCAATTTTCAGATCTTTTCTTATGACTTCTCTAGCATCCATGTTGTTTTTCTTGGCTTGAAGGTAAAACATTTTTGCTCTGATTTCAGATTATTGTACAGTCTCTTCTACAATGAAAATAATAGAGAGCATGCTGTCACATGGCACAGTGAGCTCCCAGCTTGATGTTATCTGCTGTCTCTGGGATTGTGTGTATTGTTTTTATACTTTTAACTAAGTTTTCTAAGGAAATGTGCCTTACTGTGATCATGTTTTCCCTCTGTGTGTGTGTGTGTGTGTGTGTTTGTCCAACTTTTCCCCCAGTTGCTTTTTGCTAAAATGATTAAACTTTATTAACAGGTGGAACTCTTTAAGTCGTTACATTTTCGGACATTAACTTCTGATAAGCTTCCTAAAATGAGAAACTTGAAGTGTAAGCGCTGTTACGAACAGTTCAGCCTTACAAAGATCTGGAGTTAAAGTTCATGTCTTAGTATAAAAAAATGCATAAGATGCAATTTCATAAGAAAGTAATTTCTGTTGCTTATGAAACTGTGCTTGGCTCCTGTAAGCACACAAAAAAACATACCATAAATCATGATGTTTTAAATCAAACTGTTTTGGCCTTGCATTCTAATTTGAACATTATGATGTTTTTAAGAACACCCTTTTCAGACTGCCCTAGTTTGCTTTAGGGAGTATTCACTATTGCTGTAGAGTGGGAATTGTGTAAGATGTTTATAGGGTATGTTCCATGCTACAATCCTGTAGCAGCAAAACTGCTTTATTCCCACCCTCTCAGCTGCTAACTCTTTCTCCTCTGCTGTGAAACCAAGTTTTCTTTGGCTTTAACTAGAATCATTTCACTTACCTTGCTTAAAAAGCAAACTAGAGGGAGAGGTAAGTTATGGCATGTCAGTTACCAGAGGGGTCTGAGAAAGACAGAAGTCTTTTAAATGAACTTTGATGTTTATAGTTGCACACTGTAATTTCTGTCTCTCAAAAGAATTATGAAGCACCTTCTTTACAGTGGACTGACTTTGGATTTGTGGGCAAGTCCTGCAGATTTTTGTCAACTTTCAACTTACATTCATCTGTCAGTGGCAGAGTCTCACAGCTCCCTGAAGTATGCAGTAACTAATGCAATAACTTACAAAAGCACTTTTATTAGTATCTTAAATTAATATTTTCTGTATTTGCTTTAGATTATTTTCTCCCTCCATTTTTTTACAGCCAGCTAGTGGGGAATAAAGGCATCTCTTTTTCCACCAAAGCATTTTTCTTCCAGAAATTGAAGGGTTTTTATCTCAATTTTTAGTTGGTTGGTTGTTCTTCTCTCAGGGTAAAGGATATGTGACAGAAAAAAAAAAAAAGATCTCACATTATTATGCACTGTTTGGGCAAAATTTTAGCAATTTTTTTTTTCCTGATCTTAGATTATAATACTGTAGTATTGGGAAGAGCTCCCAAGGAGGGCAGCAAAGATGATGCAACATGAGGAAATGCAGTACAGGAAACTGATGAGATACAGGGAAACAGTTCAGTGTGCTAGGACTCTTAGCCTGGAAAATAGATGATTTAAGGGGAACGCAACAGAGATCTATGAAATAATTTATCCTCTCTTCCAATTTGAGAGCAAGAGGGCAGCAGATGAATGTATTGGGAGCACCATGGTCGTTAACAGAACTGTTTGCCAAGGAATAATGGGTATGCTAAAAGCTTACGCCAAGTCCACGAGAAACATGGGAGAGTAATCCAGGAAGGATACAGGATTCACAAATCTCCTTTGGTTCAAAAAAAGCCTGAGTTGAGAGCGCTTGGAATGTGGGAGAATACTGGAGAAATAACTGCATGTGGTTTGCTCTTGTATTTAGTCTCTCCTTATAGCGATTTATAGTGACTTTTAGATGCAAAGCATTTTGCTATGTGCACCTTTGATCTTACCCAGTATGTCCTTGCTTATCATTGTGCTTTTGTGGAAGAAGAAAACCTGCACTATAAATTGAGAACTCAGTATGTCAGAGAGAGTTGGTGTGTTCCAGAGATTGTCAGAGAAAGTTCTACACTCTCTAGATTGAAGGATCTACTTTTTCTGTTATTACACTAGTATTTGCAGAGACTTTAGCAATTGCTACCTCTATCTTAGATGGGACTTTTGCAGCTGCAGCACCAGGTGGATTGAATGCATTCTCCTCCCTTGACTTCTTTCCTAGCTGCAGCTCCCATGTGAAGTTATTTATGCTCTTGGATAGGAAACTAAGTAGTGTAATTATATTAAAGGTGCACTTAATAAAGTGGTTTTGTAGTTAAATGATACCTGTTTTCAAAATAATATTATTTTAAACAATAGGAGAGTTGTTTAATGTGGTGTATTTTTGTGAGAAGAAAAAATCTGGTGTTGGTTTTGAAAGGCCTTGACCTCTAACCCTTAATTATCATCTGCCTTCATTCATTCTGGTTCTTTCTCTTGCTTCCATCGTGTTTCCATCATTTATCTTGTTTCCATATTTTATTTGATGAATAGAAAAGAAAGCATGAAAATTACTCTGTAAGTATGTGTATGTACAAAAAAGGTGTTTTTTTACACATGCGTGTGTGCCTAAAGGTTGATAGCTACTGTCTTACACACCTATATAAGCTATAAAGGTCCTTCTATAGCATCCAGGTGCTTCTGCATAATTATTTTTCTGTTAGGCAAATTTGAAGTTTATCTTTGGAGTTTTCATTATATACTTAGGCAAAAAAAGTCAGTATCCATTAATTGTGTGTATTTACAGAGAGGAATTATTCCTCATCTTTCAGTTTATGAAAGCTGGCTAGAAGTTAAGAGGCAAGTAACCTCCAGCAGGTAAAAATGAGATTAGGGATATTAGTTTGATGCAGATATTGCAAGTTAGGCAAGATGAACCCCACCTTTCATTTCTGATTTGATACTCACTTGAGAATATCAAAGTGGCTGTCATCTAGGCCAGCGAAACCTAGCTACCTTTTGAAGGAGCCAAAGAGCCCTGAGCATCTTTTTGTCCCAACTGGAAATTCAGCATTTTTGGAATCCATATGGAGTGATTTTGAAAATCTATCCCTAAGCACTTGCCATTTCTTACTTGACCAATTCTTCTTTGTAACGTGTTCCTCTTGAAGGTACTCCTTATTGTGTGCTCTGTAGAGCTTTGTAAAGCTTCTTATAGTCACTTGGAAGCAGGAATGTGGAAGATCGAGTGTCATTTTACAGCTTTTATGGGCCAGTAGCACCAGGCACAGCTGGAATAGGTAGCAGATAGGTTTAGAGGGGGGGTTTGTGTGCTCACTGTTTTAGTTGAGATCTTCTGAAGAGTAAGCTTGACTTTGAATTATCTTCTTCCATCCTTTTGAACATGGCAAACAGGATTTCTGCTAGAAGCATTTTATAGATTCTGTAGTCTGTTTAATGCTCAGATTCCTTCTGTTGGAATGTCTACAATACCAGAGAAGAAATTATTTGGTCAGTATGATCAACCTGACTTGTGTTAGCAGTCAGACCTTTACAGATATGCATGTGGAATAACTCAAAGGTTGTGCTGCCTGAATGTGCTACAGATTGTAGATGGGTTTGGCTTGGAAGGGACCCTAAAGATCATCTAGTTCCAAACCCTCTGCCATGGGCAGGGACACTTCCACTAGACCAGGATAGTGAGGGCAGCTTAACATAATTCATGCTTTCTGCTGAAGTAAAGTGTTTGCAAATAATGTCTGAATCTGGTCATATCTTTTGGGTTTCCCTTAATCTTTTATAAGGTATGGTATGCTTTTAGGATTTCATTTTTTCAGCTTGGGTACCTACGGTTATATATATTACTAACATACAGTGGGTTGTGTTGTTCAGATGCATACCAGGTTGTGCATTACAAAGCACACACACTGCACTCCTGTAGTGCTTGTGCATGTGCAGAGCATGCTGTTTGTGCACAGCTGTGGTAGCTTTGTGTTTGGTACTTCTGAAGGAAGGTCTCTGAAGATCTAATACTGGAACAGAGATTCTGTGTTTTCAGACCTGAGCAGTCTTGCTGGGCAGTGATGGGAGTCATGAGGGTGGTGAGGCACTGGAACAGGTAGCCCAAAAAAATGGTAAATACTCCATGCCTGGCAGTGTTCAGGCCAGGTTGGACAAAGCCGTGGGGAACATGATCTAGTGTGGGGTGTCCCTGCCCATTGCAGAGGGGTTGAAACTGCGTGGTCCTTTCTAACCCACACTGTTCTATGATTCTACGATATGTTTTAGCAGGCACGTAAGTGTTTTGCGTCAGGACCATTGTCAGCATCATAGGTTTGAGGGGTTTTTGTATAACTGTGTGGAAGGGGAAAAATAGCTTGATTTAATAAAAAAAAAAAAAATCTCAGAAAATCCAAACAAATCCTATTAGATACAGATCATGAACATGGATGAAAAGGGAAATATGATTTCTCTGGGAGAAAAGAAAGACTATATTTAAAATTAACCAGATTTGATGGCTCCTTTTGCCTGTTTAGTTATCTCAACGGTATATCAAATAAAATGGAAAAAATAGGGATTTGAATTTTATTCTGAGCTAAAATATCAGATTCCTTTAAAAGGAAAGAGAATACTCTTTATTAAATGTTTCTAAAGAGAATGGTATTGTTTTGGTTACAACCTAAGCAAGAAAGAATAGGGATTTGAAATAAAACCTAAAAGAAATATGATTTCCCTAGAAGTGCTTAGAGGAATTTACTTAATTGCAACCAGAAGTGTGACCTGGAAGTGTAACGTTTTGACCTTTTAGCTGTCTGGTTTCCTAAATGTGTTGTTTTGCTCTCTTTAAACTGTGAGAAAATCTGGTTTACACATCTTTAACCCTTGCATTCCCTGAAAGTCTCAGTGTTAAAGTCCCAGCAGTCCAAGAAAAACAAAAATTGGCATTATAACTTAAGGAAGAACAAAATCATAATAGATACGTGTTGAACATTGAAGTTCTTTCTGTTTTCATTTTAACTGGAAGTAATTGCGGTGTAATTTCACGGTTAAATATGAATAGGAATGTCTTTTAAACTTTCCATGTTACCATATTGCACAATAATACTTTCCTTTGTTCTTTTGTTCTGGAGTTTCATTATCATATGACAAAGGTAAAGAGAAAATTCACTTTTTAAATTGCAAGCATTTTTGTGGGTTTATTTATATTTGGAAAATTTGTATAAGGCTTTGCAGGAATCTATCCAGAGAGGGATGAAGGCCAATTCCTGAAGAAAAGTTGTTCCTACTTTCCCTGTGTAAGTAGTTCAAGGAGGGCAGTTTTCTTTCTTGTTTTTGCATGCATGTGGGTCATGGGATACAGTCGGTGCCTGTCTGCTCTTTTCAGTTGCCTTCCTTTGACAGAAGACAGGCTCAGGGGTTTTGGCCTTTTGTATAAAAGACCTCAAATTTGTTATTTTATATTGAGAAAGGGGATGTTCTGTGTACTTTTTTTCTGCACTTAGTGTCTGTCACAGTGATGCCCAAAACTGCAAGATACAGAGCTGTGTAATGCTGGTGGTCCCTTAAAGCACTGCACTCTCGAGTAAGCTAAAATGAGCTGTTACAAATTATTTGTAGCAGCCCATGTTAAGGAGGTTTGTATTAGATGATCTTAAGGGCCTTTCAAACCCAAACCATTCTGTGATATATGATTTTACAGTCAGTCTCTAGCTCTTTGCACCACATCTGGCACCTGCTTCACTGTTAGAGCTGGGAGGCACTGATCTGATGCCGACAGTCATAGGTTGTTCTTTGTCTTTTTGGTGTCCTCTTTTGCATCAGAGCTTGTGAGAGCAGAGAGAGATTGAGACTTATTTGGCAATAGAGCTTTTCAGCAACTGACTTAATTGCAGGCTATTTGCCAGCATTTTAAAAGAGAAAACACAGAAGACTCCATTGTGGTGATTTTCCACCTATTTGTTATGCTCTAGAATTTCAGTATATTCTGCACTCTTATAAACCTAACAAGGGCCTGTTGTATGAAAAGGCAAAAATCTGTGAACCTCTGGCACAGCTTGCTTTGTTCAGTGAGAACCACATGCTGGTTCAAGTCCACACATGTCTCTTAGAACTCACTCTCTTTTGAAGTGTCCTCTAGATGATAGGGTAGAAGAAAAGAGGACTCATGACCATGAACATCCACTTCTTGGCTCCACCAGGCTATCCTAACAGGAGACAACATCTATTGCTGTTGTATGTCAAGATCAGCTTTGAATCATAAATCATGGAATAGTTTCGGTTGGAAGGGACCCTAGAGATTGCCTAGTCCCAGCCTCCTTGCCATGGACAGGAGCATTTAGCCTTTTCATGTTCATGCCAGCTGAAGTTCTGCTGAAGATGCCCTCTTCTATGAGCTTTTTTACCCCTTTCATTGTCTCACATCATATCTCCAGTGACAGACTGCTGAGCTTTTTTCAACAATCCAAGAGGATTTGTAGCTATGTGATGCAATATATTTCTGACTTTAAGTTACCCTTGCCTAGAGACCTTGTTCTCGGTTGAAGATGAAAGTCTTGTCAGCTGTAGGAGCTGTAGGGTTAAAGCTATTTCAGGAAAGAAGTTTTGCAGAAGTTACTTCCTATTGCCAGGGAAAAAAAAGTAGAGCCTGGAGACCTGTGAAGGGTTTCACTGACTTTATTTGAAAATCTTTCAGCATCATAGTATTGGCAGCCACAATTGTGTTGTTCTAATGAACAGTGAGAGGAACCAGTCATGTCTGTTCCATTCTAAAAGCTCATTTCCACATTTTGATTGGGGTTTTGTGCTGAAAGAGGCTGCTTTGTATTGTAAAATTCAAAATCCTCCCTTTCAGGTATTTCTTGGCACCAAAAAATTTATGAAGCTCATGGTTATCTTCCAGGAACATAAACCCCAGAGATAGGCTGAAAGGACATATTTTTTGAAAGAGTTATGTGCTCTAAAAGTGACCTGGTGCCCTGGAAATCAAAACTTGTCACCATCACAGGGTCTGTGTTTCATTTCAGCTAGAATTTACCTTCTATCACTGAAACAAATTCAGTGATGTGAGTGAAATTGCTTTATTTGAATACAACTGTGTCTGGCCAGTTTGGAGGAGATGCTAAGCTCAATATGCAAATATGGCAGCAGATGGTTTTTAACCAAGCTGCTCCTTCATGGCAATGAAGGCACTTCAAAGAGACTTCAGATTCTTCTCTGCTGCTCATTTGTGAATATTTACCGCAGGGTTTGTTTCCCAATTCTCTCTGCGTTTTGGCTGGTAGCAAGAGATGCCTTTCTCAGCCTTTCTCAGTTGTTGTGCTCGTTCCAGTGGTTAAAGAAGTCCAGACACGTGGCTTTCTCTGGAACACAGTTTATACATTCAAACCAGTGAGGGCTTATAAATAGCTTTCAGTTCATTTGTTAAAGCACATCATGTGCAATTAATAATATGGTCACTGAGTCTGAGAGGAGCAAACGGGTGAAATCAAATCTTGTCTCCTGTTAGAAAACAGTTGTCTGTGATAATGGAACACTAATTACCATCGAATATATTGCTCTAGTTTATCTGCTTGACTGCATTAGCAGGTGTTGTTAGCTATTACTGCTTATACATTATGAATGGGTATTGAGGGACTGTAACTTAAAAGCTGTTTTTCAGGCCTGGATCAGCCTGCCTCTCCATCTTGGGTGTTAGTGAGGAGAAAATGGTCTTTATCTTTTAGAGCTGGTGTGTTCTCAGGACCATCAGGTGCATTTATCATAGAATTATTTGGGCTGGAAAAGACCTTAAAGATCATCTAGTTCAAACCTCCCCCCCCGCTATGGACAGGGGTACCTCGCACTAGACCATGTTGTCCAAACTGGCCTTGAACACTGCCAGGGATGGGGCATTCACAGCTTCCTTGAGCAACCTGTCCCAGTGCCTCACCACCCTCACACTCACAGTAAAGAACTTCTTCCTTATATCCAACCTAAATCTTCCCTGTTTAAGTTTGAACACATTGCCCCTTGTCCTATTGCTACAGTCCCTAATGAAGAGTCCTTCTCCAGCATCCTTGTAGGCCCCCTTCAGATACTGGAAGCTGCTCCGAGGTCTCCACGCAGCTTCTCCAGGCTGAACAGCCCCAACTTTCTCAGCCTGTCTTCATATCATCTTGCAGCCAGATGGTCTTGTACATTCATCGCTTCTCTGTTCTTTCTTTGAGAATACGCATGACAAACAGGCTAAGAAGTGCCTTATACTGTATCCAGTTTGTCCAACATAGGTCTGATTTCAGAATGAATTTCTGCACCTCTCTTGCTAGAGCAGAGCTCTACAACCCTAGTTTTGGATTTCATAGAATGGCTCAGTTCTGTTACACTGTTAACAGCTTATATTGTAAAGTATTTAGACAGTGTGCAACATCCAGCTATTAGGGTTCTAATACCAGAGAGGATTGTGGTAGGTGTATCCCATCCTTGTCTTGATCAGATTCATTAAAGGGTCATGTCTTTTTTCCAGTCAGAGCTCCTGCTCCCTGAGAGGGACTAAATCTTGTCCTCAGGTCCTTGATGAGACAGATATCTCACCTATTTGTGTTGGCAACTGTCCTGTGTTCAGAACATTTAGCAGGTAGAAAAATAGCACTGGTACTAATAAAATTGTGAAAGATGGTGGTGAAAAAAGTTGGCAATCTGGTTTTGTCTACACTTGGTTTAAGCTGACTGAAAGGCACCTGGAAAAAAGACAGAAGCAAATTACATCACTGAATTTATTTGCAGGTATAAGAATTTGCAAGATCAGACCCTGCAGCAGTGCTCACTCTCTCAATAGTAGACCCTTTTTTTGTTCAGTCCATAGTTGATGTAAATAAATTTAGTGGCCTGACTGTTTACTTAGTTATTAAACTTTTGTTGTTGTTTTTTGTAGGCTTTATTTTATGTTTTCCTGTGTACTTGATTGTGATTAGCACTTGAAATAATGAAAATGCTAAAAAATAATTTAACAATTCTTTGAACTGAAGGCAGAAGGGATGGAAAGAATGGAAAAGAATGGATGTCATCCTGAGTTGGTGAAGTTGTTTCAAATCCCACTGTTTGGGGTATAACAATTTGCACTGGTTGAAGGTTCTCATTGTCATTAACGACGAAGTTTATTTTCAGGAGGGAGGGATATTCTGAGTTGATGCAGAAATTCTGTACCCATTCTGAACACTGAAAAAGCTCAGGGAGCACTGACAGCCTTTTGTATCTGCTGTCCCTGCTGGTCTGTCTTAGACTTGGACTTGAACTTTCATGTCAGCATTTGGTTTGAATCTTCCCTAAGTTAGCAATGGCAGCCTACTCTGGAGCACATGAACTTTTGTTTTGGGAAAGCTGCACCATTAGGAGGAGGTTTGGAATAAAATGTTCATTTTGAGTTTTGTTTACAAGCGATCAGGAATTTGGATTTAGTGGTGAATAATGCTAAGTGAGAAATAAGACTGGTAAAAAGCAGTGTAATAATATGTCTGTAGAGCACTTTGAAGATGAAAAGCTCTATATACTGTAAACATTATTACTAGTACAGCTTAATCTGTGTGGAATAA
>JASSUY010020312.1:0-23781 GCA_032466535.1 Forpus xanthops
AAAATCCAAAACACAGTGCTACACCAGCTACTGCTTAAAGAAAAATGACTGCTGCTGCTGAACCCATGACAGCAACAGAAGGCAACTATGAGGGTTGAAACAGACAGCAAATATCATAAATCACTGGTTTATAGTTATAATAAGTGAGATGCAGGATGTTTCCCAAGGCTTAATTGACCAGCAGGGTAGTAAACTCAAGGAAACAATCTAGGCCAGATGATTAGAGATTAAAACTGAAATATTTCAAACAGACCCTTTTGTCAGACAAGTTTTTTGTTGATATTTGCTTTTGGTTTTGTTTTTTTGTTTGTGGGTTAGTTTCTGTTGCTTTTTTCAGATATGAAAATGGTGTTTTATACATCACACAGGACCCACAGAAATCCAGCCATTCAAAATTATAACTTAGAAATAAAGTTACCATCACATTTAGATTATAATTGTGCAAAACAAACACACAGAAGTATGATCTCTTCCTTGATGACTGTTTGATATTAAAAAGACAAGAAACAAGGAAGAGGGTGAGAATGAAATCATGAAGACCATTATGACTGGGCAAAGTTTTGTGACGCTGTTGATATCCCTGAAACCGCCTGGTTTTCTACTTGACTGGGGATATACTTCTCCTAGTTCTTGGTAAGAGTTAACTGGGCTTTTACAGATGTGCGAAAGGATTCAAAACCAGATAACAATTCACCTTAGTGATGTTACTTAGAAAGAGATGTCACATACTCTCAAAGATGTCTGAGAAAAGTATGTCTACAATAATACCTAGGGCACAGATAAATCAACTAACACTATTATTTTCTATTGCTGGAGCTCTGATGCTTCCTAATGTTGCTGTAGATTTTGCAACCTCATCATGATAAAGTAGGTTTACACACAACTGGTAGCACAAATGCATTCCAAGTATACTGAAAATTTGTATTGTTGATTTTTTTATTATTTTCTACTTACTGTTGCTACTTTCAAGATGTGATATCACAGATGACAATCTTTACTATGTTAACAGGGAACTTCTCCAAGTTGTTATTATTATACAGAAATGTTTTCTCCCTCCCAGGCACCATGGAGACTGCATCACTAAAAATAATCTCTGTCTACAGACAGTTGAATGAAGCTATGGAAGTGGCATTCTGTAAACTGCAGCCAATGAAATAACTGAAATTCGGATGGAAATGTTTTGCCGACAAGCATTTGAAATGCAAGTATCACAGAGCTGGAGCCAAATCAGCATGAGTCACTAGTATCCTACCTATCCTTCTACTAACAGAGACTGTTTCAACAGACAGTCAACATAATTATTCTTGACCATATGCTATGGTAGCCCTAGGGATTTTTGTCTCTTAAGGTTACAAAATATAGCACAATATAATCATGCTAAACCTGATAAGTAAAATATCTAGACACACTGCTGGTCCAAGAAAAATCCCATTGCCATGCTGCCTGTGCTTCTCCCAAATTCTGATTTACATGAAGTAAAATTTGTATTTTCTGAATTGTAAGATTACATCCAATATGTGTCAGAGTAATTAATTTGCTAAGTTATGAAACTCCTTCAAAAACTACTGAACATCAATTTGTAAAGAAGAGCTGAAGACTGTATATCTCAATAAATAGCTTTTGAATCAGGCTGCATTTGTTTTTTAAACCTGAACCATGTTCTTGTGTATATGTGTGTACTACTTGTATCTCTAAAAGTTCTTATAATACCAACTGTGAAAAGGAACAGTTCTTCCTCTGGATCATTGAGACCTCTACAGAGAGTAAAGTCAAAGTCCAGGATGAGTCCAAACAGCATAATTTACAATAAAAAGTGGTAGATTTCAAAAATAATCTATACTGATGTAAGCTAATAGAGGAAATAAAGCCCTGGTTTACTCCCTCAAGACTTCAACAGGCAAAATTTATAACATTCACCCACTGGACAGAAAAGCTTTATTTCTCTCAGAAATGAGAGAGAAAGAACATTTTCACATATGGATGAAAAGTAAACGAAAAGAGGGGATGCAAGAATATCCACTAGTCTGTGTTCTTAGACCTATATTACTATTATGCCTGTCATTACTCCAAATGCTATGCATATCAAGTCAAAAGTAAGCTGATATACACATGGTACTTGACCATGCCATTTATCCTGACACTGAAGGTAGAAACACTGGAGTGTGACATTAATTTCCCATCCTGTTTATGCAAAACCATACATAAAGTGATATAAAGCCGACCTGGAGCAATAGGATGATTGGGGGAGAGGGGTGGACAGCTCAGACATCCCCGAGAACATGAAGGTTAAGGAGTAAACATACTTTAAGCCTGAGAGGACACACCAAGCCCAACCTGAGGGTCACTGTAGGGATCTGTCAGCACATGTGACAAGTGTGGTGATTCGGCTGTGTGGATTCACTGTAAGCATATGAAATCACTGGACTGAAACAATCAGGTAAAACAATAAAGGCAAAATAAACCAGGTTTTGCAATGCAGACCATAGATAAAATGAATAAGTTGTAAATGTGTTTGCTCACGTGTCAATACTGAAGGCTTACATTTGCATTGAAAAGCTGTGACTCAATTTGAGAAGGCGCTTTTAGATATTTTGATCTAATATACAATAGATTCAATTAAAATGCATTGGTTAATATAATTGTAGCTATCAGACCTGCACATATCTTCTATAACTTCATGTAGCAACTTCTGGACTTAGAAGAGTGAAATGTATGACACATAAACTGGGGATTCTTAGTATAGATTCAGAACTACTCAGTTGAGCAATATGTAATGTTAATTATATAAACAAATAATATTTTTTTTTATTCTAGTCACCACCAAAGCTACCAATAAAAGAATAGTAATGTCACTGGAATGAAGGAATGGAAATGCATAATGTTTAAATAGCATACTAAAAATAGATGTAGAAACTGAAATGAAAGCTAAAAGGACAAAAAAAAAAAAAAACAAACCCTTTCAACATTTTCTTTCCTTTTTCTCATTCTTTTACAGATAATACCTTCTCAAATAACGGCAAAGTGGACAGTCATGATTGCTAGAGTGGTTGCTCGAGAGTTGCAAATGCATTTTCTAGCAATAGTCCTGAGATTTTGAAAGTAGAAACAAAGGAGATGTATGGCACATTTTGTGTATTGATTGACCTTTGTGCACAACAAAAAAATACCTTCACAAATAACAAGAAGAAAGTTTAAGGCAACATTTCTACCTTTGGACTCACAGACCTCAATTTTCTTTTCAACACTATAATAAAGACTAACCTACAGTTCCACTATCCTGGTGTAAGTGCAAATCAGCTGAAGGTTGATGTTTCCTAAGGGTTCCCAGAATCTGGGAAGAAACACATACTGACAAAAGTGTTATCACTTCCCACATGTTCCACTATATCCTGGCCCAAGTAGAAGTGGGGATCACAGCCCTCCCCAGGGAAATTAGAGCAGAAGACAACTATGCTCTCAGAGCACAGGAGCTTCACAACAGCTGTGGTCAAGGTTGAAAGATGAAACTTGTCCTCTTTGTGACATAATCAGAACAGGATACTTTATGAACAGCCAGGACAGGTTATTTAAAATCTGGATCATAGAAAACACACTCTTCTAATTCACAAGTTTTTACCTGGAATCTGAAGTCAAATACAAAACTCAGGTCTTATTATAACAGTTGAATCATTACTTGGGAGATACTCTGAGATTTAATAGCTACATGTTAATTCGCCCCAGAAAGACTTAAAAAGGAGGAAACAAACCTATTTCACCTTTTACAAAGCTGCTACCTGGGAAGCATTTCATGTCCCAGTGATAGACCGTATTTTGTCAGAGGAGTCATTTTTAGGCTTGTTCTGTCTCCCGTACATTTCATTCTTGGCTGAAATAAACATAACTACAAATCACTTAGGAAGCCCTCATCAATCCCAGAATTTCAGACACCAGCTAATATTTCTGTTGCAGCATCCTGTAAGCCATGTCACCAGGCATTATATTTTATTTCCCTGTTTCTGTTTCTAGTAGTGAATATAATAATTCAAACTTTCTCACTTATCTTTCCAGGGGTGGTACTGAGTAAAGGAATGGGTCTGTAAGTATACCTCTAACAATAGCTCAAAATTAAATTGCTGCTGTGGATATGGATAATTCTCCAATACATTATAAGAAAGGGGAAAAAACCACAACCAACCACAAAACAAAACCCAACAAAGCCTCCAAAACAAAAGCCAAGGACTAAAATAATTCAGAAGACTAAATCCATTTGTTTCTAGAAGGGATGCACTATGTTGTAAAATAAAAAAAAAAAAAAAAGAAAGAAGAAAAAAAATAAAAATGTATGTAACAGAGTAAAGACCAGAAAGAAATGCAAATAAGAGAGCAGCACATATTACCAAAGTTAAGCTTTCTGGATTAGTGAAACAGAAAACCTCCTATGGATCCAGAATAAAAATTTCCTTTCAGTTTATTTTCTGTTGTATGGGTTACTTTTCCATTTCAATGACTTCTGTAACGGAGGCAATTGGTTGCTATTGACCATTTGTATGGGCCTTCATTGGCAGTAGCACTTTGAAGAAAAAGTGCCTTTCCAAAAGATCCTATATTGCTTTAAAGTATGTAACAGTTTCAGTATGCCAAATGCATGTCGTGCTGTGAGCCATCACAGCAGTACACAGATATTGATTTAGATAGAAACCAGAGGGTTGGGGAAGATGGAAAGGGCACAGTGTGCTTTCTGATGTGTATGCATTATTTAGCTTTCATAGTTTCATCTGAAGTTAGTGCCTATTTAGATAAAATTATAGAATCGGTATCACTGCATTCAATGCAGGTACATCAAATTACCTCTGAACCAAAGAGAAATAGACAACATGACCTATTTGTTCTTGTAGCTACCAAGAAAATGGCTTTTAGTGATGATCTATTCTTTTTCAACTTCAAAAATATATCTGGAAAAAGTACCACATTGCGGAAAAAAAAAAAAAAAGAAAGAAAAATAGTGTCCTACCTGCTTGGTTCCCAAACAGGTACACTAGAGAAATTGATCATGCAAATTCCACTGATTCTAACACCTAGGAATGTCAAATAATTGATCTGAGACAACTAATTGGGAATTTCTTTAATACTGAAATACAATAAAATTCACAGAGTAAGGGAGGCAAAGGCAAAAGAATGCAAGGAAAATGAATTCAACTAACAAAGGTAGGAAAGAATCTCACAAGAGATTGTAACATTTATATTAGTAGCTTAGATTAAATTCCCAATTTTTTATTTCTATTTCCACACTTTCCTAACACGTCTTTATCTAGACAGACAAAAAGTAGACTTAAATCACCATAAATCATAAAGATAATTTTTTTTTTTTTTTTTAGCCAGATTGGGTACTTAAAAAAAAAAATCACAATAAGTTATGCAATGTTTTATGAGTGTCTTTACATGTGCAGAAAAGAACATGAGGTTTTCTGTTTAGACTACTGTATTTTGCAATTCTTACCAAAGTTGTGCACTATTACAGGGCCATTTGAAAATGACTGACAAATGCTAAAATTTCAGAAGACAGCCATTATCAATGTATTCATCCATTCATTCTGATTCTGATCTACTAGCTATTTTTACATTCTTAATTAACAGCATTAGTATCAAAAGGATTACTGTGTGAATAAGAACTTACAGACCAAATTGAAACACTTCCCAATTTCCAGTAACAAGCTGGCAAATAAATGTGTTCACATGGAATCACATACTTAACTGACTTACTAATGCAGAAACATTGACTTTCAGTCAAACACACAAAAGCAGATGATTCTTATGCACTAGCCTATTAGAAATGAAACCTTCCAGCAACGATGATCCATTTTCAAATAAATATATGCTTCCTGTTTTGTCTTCTTCCTACCAAAATATCAGAATAGATTAAAAATTTGGTGATGGCTCACCTAAGTTCTTCTTTTAATGAAAATTAATCTAACTACACTGTCAAAAGCATAATCATCAATTGTATAGCATACATTCATGTAAAAATTTTAAGATTCTGTATATAATTAGAAGAATGTTAAAAAAAACCTTGACCAAACCCTACACTAATTGCACAAAAAAAATATGTAATGACAGAGGTGTTTTTAACTGACAGTTACTTATTTGCAGACATGAGAACAATAGGAATAATAATTATTTTCTATTGGATACTATATCTGAATGACAGATGGAATAAGGGTAATAATAAAAACGCAAAGTTTCCAGTTATAATTAATATCAGTCATTGCAGTTTACAATGCTGATGATACCTTAGAAATATGATATCCTTCTGAGCACATTTAAATTTGTATCATTAAGGCTAGCATTCTAACTTTATTAGAGGTGGTTTTATTTAGAAACTAACATAGAAGCGCACAAATAAAAAGCATAAATTTTTCTCTGGAATTGCATAAAAAAATGTTGCTACAGTGGCTCTTTTCTATTATCCGTTTTTAAAATTTAGAATCCCTCGATGGCCTTAGTTAAACTAACAAACTGATATCAAGCAAAACTTCAAAATGGAATTTAAAAATGTGTAACAAGCTATATTTTTATTTTAAAAATATTATTTAAATCACGTTTTGCCTAAAAAGATACCAAACAAACCTCACCCTGCCACACACAAATAAACCCCAGGAAGATCTTTGCAAAAATTTACTGGAAGAGTATTTCTGACAGCAAGCCAAAATCCTGAACTTAGTGCTCTAAACAACAGTTAGGGAAATGGGCTAGAAGAACATCCCATCTTTAGACCTTGAAGAAGCAGCTACCAGGGGCAGTTCACCAGCAACACAATTTGAGGCCTAGGCCCAGCCAGTCTTTTCTGTGCATTTTTTCCTGCTGAAAACATCACAAGAACAGTTGCTTTCACAGACATTTTCGCGGAGTCTCAGGGGACCTTCTTGTTATGTTACTGCAATCTTTTGAGTGACAGTCAGCTAGCAAAACCAACAAGAACAAAATCCAAAGAGAGGAAGGAGTGAGGACATGGGTCATAAAGAAACAGGGAAGTAGAAAGAAAGATAAGGAAAAATGGATTACTCAAAAGGAAGGATTAGAGAATATCAGCAAAAATAGGGAGCTGGGGAACCACAAGATTAGACAAAACTAGAAACAAGGTGAAAAAGATTTACAGGAAATAAGTTTTTTAGATAAGAGAAAGGGAAAAGGAAAGTAGAGTATCCACTGTAAACACAGAATATAGTAGAACAAACAAAATAAAAATGGAAAGAAAGAGAAAAAGAACTTTAACTTAGAAGAATTAAAATGGAAGGTCTGAATAAGGCCTGCATGAAACTTGCAGCAAAGTGCAAGATATGAATACAAACTAGATGCTGTGTAACTAGAAAGACAGAAGAATCAAATTGTGAATAAATGACATTCACAAAACAAGCCCAGAATAGAATAGGGGCATTATTTTATTTTCCATTAGTAACAGAAACATGTATTGAGCTTATAGTACCCATTTATATGTTTGCTAAAAACATTGCAGGAGCAGGTAGGACTAAGAGCTTGCCTTACGCAAGTCTGGTGAACAGTGACTGATTTTTGTGTATTTATACATTACATTTTCTTAATGTGGTTCTTCCATTCTTTGCAGTAATGTTGACATAAAGTTAAAATTCACAGTCTAAATGCAAGTGCAAATAGACAGTCAAGATTCAAAACTGTTTGGTCTTTTCACAACACAACTTGCCCTCAAGTTTACAAATATTAATATTATATAAATTATTGTCATGGTAAGACAACAGTGAGCCTGTATCAGCAATGACACTTAAACTGCATTTAAAATTTTATCCTGCTCCTTTCCAGGTACTGGGAACTCTCCCATTTATATGCTTTGAGGCCATAATGCTGTAATGCTGGATATTCAGATAGGAGAGGGAAGAAATGTGTCATGGTTTGAAAAGAGGACTTAAAAAGGAATTAAAGGTAGCAGCAATCATTGTGGGCTTTAAGCCTGAGCTTAAGGCCAGAGATGTCAAAAGGAAAGCTTTCATTAGCTTCAGTGCCCTCTGACTCAAGTTCTTTTACTTTCTGGAGGGCAGGAAGGATTATGTTTTGGAAAGCTGAGAGATTGAAATCATGCTGCACAGGCATTAAAAATGCCTCTTCTCTGCCTCAAGTGTGGCATGGTCTCAATCAAATGTATGGTGGCAGGAATAAGACTGGAAACTTACATTCCCAGTCATGAGACCCCAACTGCATTCACATCAGTTACCAGAGCTGGAAAATATTTTTACGTTTTTTCCTCAAGTTACCTTGCTATTTTCCCCCCTTCTTTCTATTGCTAGTGAACTAAGAACAGAAAAAAATACTAAATTGCCTAATATTCCGATATTTTTATAAGACAATCATTCCATTTAGACTCATACAAAGAAGCAATGGTAACTACCGGTGGCATTTTAACTCATTGGCAAAATGATATATTCTCAATATTACATTCTCCCTTTCCTTATCAATGTATATTTTAAAGAAAGAACTGAAAAATATCGTAAAGGAAGAAATATGCAATTTTAATAGGTAAATTGTTTTAAGTCTGCACTGACAAAAATAGCTTAATAAGACACAAAATGCTATGCATTCTCTCGTCTACATATCTTCTTTTTCTCCCCAGCTCCAAATCCCCTAAATACATATGAAAAAAATAAATGTCAGCATGAACAAAAAAAGTAAGACTCCAAGTATGCAGATGTATAATTTTCACACATATTTTTTTCCCATGCAATTGTCTAGAATTAGCTTCCTAAAGGAAAAAAGGGCACATTAGAAACTCAAAATCTCTCTTTTCCATCTTGAAATATTTAAATATTGTTAACACATGAACTGAGAGGGCTATGTCTATTTTTACTTTAGAGAATGTAGATAAAAGGCAGGCAAGGCCTTTTTTTTTTTTTTCTGGACTGCTTCACATGCATATACACCCCTTTCCAGTGTTGTTTTAATCTCAACTGGAGGTGACTACTCATTTGTAAAAGAAAAGAGGTTAAGAGGTACTAAATAAAGATGACAGATAGCTTCATAAAATAATTTAAATTGCTCTGAAAAAGGATTGGGTAGAAAATAAAGATGACGCTGTTTACAGTAACAGTATTTAAAATGTATTAATTAAACCCAGAGCAGAACTACAAAAGATAGAGATGCTTTGAAGATGGAAAGCTCTGAATGCCACAGGAAGCTTTGAAGTTTCTCAGTTTCCTTTGTTTCTCACTCATAATACATGAGGACACTCTGCAGTAGCTAAGCTTTAACTTTCAAGGGACCTTTTTCTGTTTGTTCCACCATTAATGAGAAAAAAAAAAATATAAATAAAAAAATCATACCCTGCTTTTGCTAGTCCTCTTTAGAATTCATGGTAGAGAGATTCACTGCTGCCGTGAGAGTTTCTGGTTCCTATTTGGGAAGGCTGATTTAATCTATTGAAGGTTACTCTGCAGTCAGTTGTGCCAAATATATGCCAGACTTTAGCATAAATTAATGAAAGCAGTCACCTAGTACAGCTTCCGCTTATTATGAAGTCAAAAGGTAGCAGTGCTAGAGCCAGGGCTGGTTTCAAACCTGCTCTTAAAACTTGAACTAAAAATTTTAATCTTGTATTCTATTGCTTGATTTGCTCTCCAAGTACGCCCTGGCCATCCTTTTAGCAGAAAGTTACATCCATAGTAGAAAACATATTTTAGTGGTACCTTCTTCATGTATGAGGACAGAGAAAATAAAGTTATAGGAGATTTTACTTCCGGATGATGCCCCTGGAAGCCTTTGTTGAGTTCAGTATTTGAATATACTGAATCAAAAGATGTACTCACACACATGCATTGGTGCCTTGTCCTTCCAAGTCACCCAAGGGAAAAACTAACTTTATTTCATACACACAATTCCTGCAGCAACAGAGGTGATCCTCCTCCCTTTTCTTCATCCCACTTCATAGATACAGGTAGAGCAGTTCCAATGTGTATATTATCTGCATTATCTCCTGAGATAACATGATCACATTGTCATGCAAACATGCAGATCACCACTTCTAGTTGCCATGGTTTCAAATTGAAATGCTGGCATCCTTTTATCATGGCCTAGCATAACTTACTGTAAAAAAAAAAGGCAGCAAGGAAGCAACTACAGGAGTAGCCTGAATTACACTAGAGGAGTTTAGATAGCTTTAAATCACCCACTATTTAGAGGACTAAATCCTAGGTATGTTTTTTTCTAATTCTACTAGAATTTCTGATGCTGCATCTGGGTCTTGTTAATTAAAACATTTTTACATAAACAGGCTCACATTGCCTCTAATTTAGAACTAAATGAAAGGAGGGAACGTCAGGTTCCCAGCCACAACACAATACCACTGGGAATGTGCAGCCTTCCAGTTTTAGCACTCAGAAAATGCTGCATTAATGTAGTCAGTGTAGCTTTACATTAAAAAAGAAGAAAACAAAAAAGTTTTCTAAGTATTTTCACTGATTGCTTTTACAAAGACTTAGGAATGAAATACCACAGAAAATCTGAAGTCCAAGCAGGGGTGGTATGAAATTCTGAGTTGTCAAGCTGAGGTGTTCTTGTAACCCTCACATATGAGCTAGAAACAGCACACTCACATTAACTGCTCTAACTCTGCTAGCAGTGCCAGTATTGTATTAATGGATGGAAGGATATAAATGCATCTATTGGAAATCATATGAAGACTTCAAATTTTCTTGTATAAAATTAGCCATCAGATGCTAACAGGTTTGAATATCTATTAGCAAAAAAGCATGTTCAAAAGAAGAATGTAACTACTGTTTCATGTGTCACCAACCTGCATTTCATTATTGGATATCTCATTAATTTTAGGCACTTGCAGTGCATATATTAAGAAGCAAATTTTCCAAAGACCCCTGTAGAGAACAGAAAGAGTCTCCTACGCAGGGTGATTTAGAGGTGCATCTTAACTGAGATGCTCCAAACTGTCCTCTGGGGAATCTTTCTTTAGTCTGAGATCTACATAACGAGGTTGCCTTCCTAATTCAGGCACATGACCTAGATAGCCTGAATTCTGGGGTCTTGAACACCTTCTCAAGACCCCGCTAAACCACAATCTGGACAAGAACCAACATACAACATGAACTAATAGAGGAATTGAACCTGAAGGCCAGGTTAGACAGGAAAATTCTGTTTGCAGAAAGCCTGAAGAACAAAATCTGAGAGACCTGGCTTGCCCCTTCTCAGAATGAGGGAGGCTGGGCATGGCCCTCTGCATTAGTTAACACTGAGAAGCTGTTGCTTATTATATGGATGTGACTATGAAGGGATGATGTCTTATTCCTACTGTTTCTCCCAGAGTAATGTTTTCTGCAGGTGTGTGCCTCAGACACCTAAAGCAGTATTTTGATTGTATTTCACCCAAGATAAGAAAAAGTAAAATCAGTAACCTGAAAGTTAATAAACCCCAAATGTTCTACATTTAAAAACATAACCTGAACTAAGATTTAAAGTATTTGCTAAACAAGAATGCTGTTATCTTGCCTCCCCAAAATTAATTTTTACCATATTTAATTAAAAGCTTTCTTACATCCATGCACACTCCACTTCAAGCCTGAATACTAAATATTATTAATAATTATGGCTAGTACAGTGATTTATGCAAACACAAATCATACATCTCTAGAGTCTAAAGTGGTAGTCAGTTTTCATTACGGGAAATCCCAAGACATGAGCTCTGGCACTCCTTATTTTATGGAAGATTTTCTGTATGTTTCTGACTTCTTTCAGTAAGTTAAAGTAGCATGAAACTTCACATTACCTTGAAGCCTCCATGGCTTTTCTTCAGCAGCTTTAACGTAGGCTTTCCACTTCCGGTGGCAACTCTGTTCTGTACCCTTATGTCAGTTCCAAACAACAGAATATTTCTGTAAATTGCAAGTTTTAGTTCAAAGTCCAACTCTCAAGGGCAGATGTGATCTCGTTGTCCACTACCCAGACAACAGAGCATAGTCCAGAAGAAGGGAGTATTCCACCAATGATTTCAGGACAAGTCTTTCATTTCCAGTGTAAAAGGACCTTCAGTGGTCTTTACTTATTTTTTAAATTAGGAAAGATCTTAGAAAAAATGCTTTTCACTTATACTGTCTCGTTTGTAGTAGCTATTTGAATCAAACAAGAATTATGACACTTTTACAACAAATTAGATCATGTGTTAACCTTAACAAAACTATAATCTATAGCTCAAAAAATCATAAATCTATTATAAATCTAAACATTATTTTTAAATAAAACTGCAGCAATTAATATTCATAGTTTGGGAGTCACAGAACCCTAACTACACCCTTGGGCTTTTAATTACTCTCTTTGTACTAGCATCCAATTTCTTTCAGTTGACATCTCTCATCTCTCTGAATACCTTGGTTGATGGTCCAATTAAACTAAATATTTCATAAGGTCCAAAAGAAGTTTTGATTTATGGAGACTGTGGCCAGTGCACTCAGGAAGCCTTATCATCCTTTTGAAGAACAGTAAATGAAATTTTCTCACCCAGGAAATATACATAAATCATATATTCAAATACTAATTTATTCCACTTGTTCTTCAACATATGATAAGGAAAAAAGGTAGCATATGATTTGTCTTAAGTAGGAAAAGTAGCATAATTTTAATGTCTATTTTTGTATTAAGTCTCCTAAGACAAATGTTCTGCCCCATCTGCCATAACAAAATGAAAGGTTCTAAAACTCCTTCCTCTCCATTTCTCACTGGTGTTTATCCTCCTGTGTGTTCTCATCATACACTCTTTCTCTGCCACATGTGCTTGTCATATGATTTGGAAATATATAACTGCCTTGTGGCTACTTTGATGTAGCTTTGACATTCACATCTCTGTAACTTCTTAGTCTTTGAAACCAATGGAGGAAAAAACAGTGCCCTAAAGCAGACTTTATTACCATTGTTACTTCATTGATTTTAGATGAATTCAAGTAGAAATAGATCTAGACCAACAGTATTCAAGATAGCATTATTCTGTTAGGAGCACTTAATAATTAGTCTACACTGTTATTATGATATCAAGCTGCAAATGCAAGCATCCCTTAAATACAGATGGAATAATACAGTGGTCAAGAAGCTAAAAACAAAATAGGCAGAATAAAGTAATTCTGCCACCTGATGACACAACTGATAGCACAAATAATTTGCTTAAAAACCCTGTCTCCAACATAATGACTAATCCTAAATACTATGTAGAAAGGGAGATAGGTAGAAGTGTTCTCCAGAACATGCTTCAAATAAGTCATGGCATTTCAGAGCCAGAGGTGCTGGTTTCTGCTTTAGCAATTAATGTATTAATGTTTTCTTCTTACACTAATTTGTGCATCTGTTTTGTTTTGGGTTTTTTGTTTTTTTTTTTTTTTAATCCACACAGATTTTAGTATCACAACAAACTGTCAAGGACTTTCTCGGCTTGATCTTGCATTTTTTTTCAAAGCCATTTCTTTCTGCTTGTTGTCAGCTTGTTTTCCAATAGTCAGCAATGAAGATATTGCATACGCAATGTTAGAAGGACTGCTTGTTATACATAACAAAATTGATGGCTCTTAATTCCTGTTCTGAAGACAACATACAACTTCATGCAAGTCACGATTTTACAGATCTTTATAATATCCTTCCACGAGTCCTATCACTTTAAAGAGACTCCTATTTAATTTTTCCCGGTAGACCTGAGGTTCCATATCTTTGATCTTCCTTGTCACACCTCTTTGTATCTTGCCCATAATAATAATATAACTTTTGGAAAGGAGGGAAGCAGAGCTTCATGTATTTAGGGATGCAGGCACAACACGGTTTTGTAACAATGAAATAATATCTTTTCCTGTTTTGTTTTTTTTTTTTTCTCTCCTTGCATCCCTAACATCTGATTTGCTTTCACTGCTATTGATACTGAACTGGGATTTTCATAGAACTATATATAATAACCTCAAATGTCATTCCTGATTACTTACAGTTAGCACAGTGTTCATCGCTGTATACATAACGTTAGGACTGAGGTTTTTTTCACCCCTAAGTATGATATAATATTTATAAAAAAATAATTTTGTCTGATAATTTTTTGCCTATTCATTTACAGGTCCTTCTTAAATGTTACACAGTCAGCCCTTGTCTTGAATATCTTGAATATCTAAAAATCCTCAGCAAGTTATTCTGTCCTTTTTACAGATCATTTATGAATCTTTTGAAGAGCACAAACCTCCGTGGAATTCAGCTGGTGACATCTCTTGCATTGTGAAAATGAAGCATTTATTCTTACTCTCTGCTGCCTCCGTTTTTACCATTTACCCATGTGAAAACCTCCCTATTATCCCAGACCACCTTAGCTGCTTTGTTGAGAAGTATTGTTGAAAGTCTTTCGGAATTACATGGGAACCATATCAATGGTATCTCCCTCCTATGCACGCTTGTTACTGAATTCAAGGGCTTGAAGTTGGGAGGTAGGCCTTTTGTTTCTAAAAGTTGTTATTCCTAATTTGCCATGCACACCCATGATTCCACCAATTTAGTATTTAGAATATTTTATAGTAATTTATCAAATATAGACATTAGGTTTAGCAATTTGTCATTTCTGTCAGTTTTTTCTGTGGTTTTTTGTAAAATCCAGGATTATATTTAATATCTTCCAGTCTGTTAGGATGAGAGTCTCTCATTACATCTACTGATTCAGCTGTTTCACTCTGGAAAGCTGTTTGAATTATTCTGAGCAAGTACTATCATTTGGCTATGATGACTTATTACCCTTCATTTTTGCCTATTTATTACATAGATTCAAATTCAGACATCATAGAACCATAGGATAGTTAGGGTTGGAAAGGACCTTAAGATCATTTAGTTCCAATCCCCCTGACATGGGCAGGGACACCACATGCTAAACCATGTCATTCAAGACTCTGTCTGATCTGGCCTTGAACACTGCTAGGGATGGAGCATTCGCAACTTTCATTTGATAAGTTTTCCATAAAGAACAATTATCTCATAGAAACCTTCTGAAATACTTGAATAGTGAGCACAACTTCATAAAATTAACTTATACTTTTCACTTATTGGTGTCCCCTTCTCAAAGTTGTTTTTCAACAGCTTTGATCCTATGCACTCCATGAAAGGCTTTATGCCTCCAATTAATTTGAAAATTATTTATTATTAATATCTAAGAATTTTGCAAATTGCTTGTCCAGTCATTTTTGCCTACTTTGAAGGCGTTTTTACAAGGGCATGTAGTGACAGGACAAGGGGGAATGGCTTTAAACTAACAGAGAGGAGATTTACATTAGATATTAGGTAAAATTCTTCACTGTGAGGCTGGTGAGACACTGGCACAGGTTGCACAGAGAAGTTTTAGCTGCCTTATCCCTGGAAGTGTCCAAGGCCAGCTTGGATGGGCTTTGAGAAACCTAGTGGAAGGGGTCCCTGGCTGTGGCAGAGAAGCTGGAACTAGATGATTTTTAAAGCCCCTTCCAACATAAACCATTCTATGATTCTACGATTTTTATACTTCACTTGACTGTATCATCCTTTCTATTTTTCTCTCTTCAACATATATTAAATTTCTTGACATATCTTCTAATAACTTTCACTTTTATTCTGCTTGACCACACTGGCTTGATTTTGATCTTCCTCAAGTTTTTTACTATGTGGCATGACTTTGGCAGAGGTTCTAGTATTATGTCTTTTGATGAAATCTGTAGAACTTGAACATACATAACATTATTAACAGCACCTTTACTATAATTTTTAACTATATTTCTTTCCACTTCATGTATATTCGGGTTTTGAAATAGCAGAGAGTAGATTTTTGTGCATTTGCTAGATCTTTGATACTAAGTAAAACATGCTTTCTGCTATGTCATTGAGAGAAACATTTTTAATCAAGTATTCTACCAATGCTCAGGACCAAGCTGCTACTTTTCACTACTTCTTCCACGACTGCTTGGCTCCATCAAACAGTCATTAATGGGGTCAAAATACACAGATATGGCAATTCACCTAGACAGGAGATAGCCTTTCTAATGTCACTTGGCATGTCACTGCACCCATTGTAAACCTATCATATTTTCCCAACTGTCTGCATATTTTATTACTTCCTTATAAATTTGGTTTTGGTTTTATTCTGGGATTTTTTTTTTCTATCTACAATGGGAATTTTACTCATAACTCATCAACATGGCTTTGCATGATGTGCTAACCTGATTTGTCTTTAACATATAAAACCTGAAAATAAAACTCAAAAAAAATCACCAAGGAACTCACACTGTCTTTCATACATTTTGCATCCAAATACATCTTTCCTTACAATTTTTTAACATATTTCTTATAGAATCATAAAATCTTAGAATAGTTAGGGTTGGAAAGGACCTTAAGATCATGTATTTCCAACTCCCTGCCATGGTCAGGACACCTCCCACAAAACCATGACACCCAAGGCTCTGTCCAATGTAGCTTTGAACACCGCCAGTGATGGAGCATTCGCATCTTCCTTGGGCACCCCATTCCAGTGCCTCACCAACCTTAAAGAAGAAAAATTCGCCTTATATCCAATCTAAACTTCCTCCGTTTAAGTTTTAACCCATTACCCCTTTTCCTACCACTACAGTCCCTCATGAAGAGTCCCTCCCCAGCATCCTTACAGCCCCTCTTCAGATATTGGAAGGCTGCTATGAGGTCTCCACGCAGCCTTCTCTTCTCCAGGCTGAACAGCCCCAACTTTCTCAGCCTGTGTTCATATGGAAGGTGCTCCAGTCCCCTGATCATCCTCGTGGCCCTCCTCTGGACTTGTTCCAACAGTTCTGTGGCCTGTGTGGGACCTTGCACTTGGCATGATTAAACTTCATAAGGTTGGCATCAGCTCAGCTCATAAGCATGTCAAGGTTCCTTTGGATGGCATTCATTCCCTTCAACGAATCAACCAAACCATACAGCTTGGTGTCATCCACAAATTTGCTGAGGGTGCACTCAATCCCACTGTCCATGAAACCAACAAAGATGTTGAACAAGACTGGTCCCAACACTGACCCCCGAGGGACACCGTTACTGGTCTCCAGCTGGACATTGAGCCATTGACCACAACTCTGTGTGTGGACATCTAGCCAGTTCTTTCTCCACCGAGTGGTCCATCTATTCAAATTGATGTCTCTCCAATTTAGAGACAAAGATGTCATGCAGGACAGCGTTGAGCGCTTTGCACAAGTCTAGGTAGATGACGTCAACTGCTCTGCCCTGGTCCATCAGCTCCATAGCCCCGTATGTCAATAGTTAGGCACTCTGGTTTATAATTCCATCTACCCCCACCACTCCTGCAGACATCCCAGACTTGGTGATCCAAAGCCTTCCTGCTAAGGCCAGCTTCTCATCTGGGCAAATACAAATTGCAAGGAGTCTGAATGTAAACCAAATATAGAGCTCTTGTAAGCATAGAGAAAGGAAATGGTGATGAATTTTTCAAGCAGCCTGCAATTCAAAGCATTCTGTGGTGTACTCTATTACCTAGAATAAAGGTGTAGCTATTGGGAATCATTACTTTCAGTAAAATGACACTGCAGAATCTACAGAGAAACATTTATGGATAACATAATAATTGATTTACGGAATTATAAGAACATCAAATATCATTAAAAGATTATATTACATATCAGTGCCATTTATCTTGACACAAGCTGCAATTTAAAATACTATTTACAAGCATTTAAAATACAATTTACATTTCAGAAAACTATAGCATGGTACACAGATATTTTAATAATAATGCAGGCAGGCAACGAATATGCAGAAGCAGAAGCAGGGGTGCTGAATACATAGAAGCCTGAGCAATTCTGTGTTATTACCATCCAGTGGAAATCTCAGTAGGATCCAAATGGTAAAATATATTTTCCATACATTATACATGTACACATGATGCGCAATTTTCCCTATCTTAATCATCCTCACATTTCAGAGAAAAACATACACGCATGTTCTACCTTCACTGGTGCTGAAGGAGATTTGGAACCTTCACCACAAAATACTAAATTGTGCAGTAAACTCTCCCCACCCTGTGGCATGTGGAAGAAGCAAATACTTTTCTGCTTCTTAAGAAGGCAGATACACAGGGTACAGGAGCACCATTCAGACTACTGTGAGTAAAGAAATGTAACTGTTTTCTACCACTGCTCACAGACAGTGAGGAATAAGAGATAAAATACAATTACTGGTGGATATTAAATAGCTGTTCAACCAGAGTTGCGTTTCTCATCAACCCATGTGTTATGCAATTTCTGCTTCAGAGCTCTTCTCCTCTGAGGATCGCACTATTATTCGCAAACTTTATCAAAACTCAGAAAACTCCCTATGTTAGGCCTTCTTTTATTTTCTCCACTTAAAGGAATATCTAAGGGATTTCATTAAGGTCACATAAATGGCACTGTTTAAATTAAAGTGTGTGTTTAGTATGTGGAAGATTGCGAGGAGACCACCATACACTTATAGTCCTCTCAGTTTGCCTGGCCTCAGGCAAACAAAACGCAAACAAGTGAGCTACTGTAAACAAAATAATAGTGTCTGGAGTGAAATTCATATCTGCTTAACTAGGTAACTTTCAACATGCTTCATCATAACCAATTAAACTGATTAATTTCCTATTTTATATTTCAAACAGGTTTTTACTTTCCTAATGCATGTATGCATAATTAAGGCTACCACAAAAAAATTAAAATTTTATGATGAACGTCAGCACAAGATATTAGTCTTACTGTGAGGAGGCAAAAAGTGTGATTCTCTGAACCACAAAAGCACAGATGTACCATCTCTCTTCTTTCTTCTCTCTTAGTTGTATATAAGGAGTAGCTGTTCCTAATGTCCCTCTAATTATAACTGAGTCATTACTACAAAGGCTGCATACCCGTTCATCTGAACTGAAATTTACCCTAAAGTCTGTTCCAGCATTCATATATAAATTACTTGCAATATAAATATATTAAAAAAGAAAAAAGGATAAAGAATATCATTACCAGGGAAATTCAGTAGTAAATGACCAGAAAAGGAATGGGTGAGTATTGTTGATTTATATTTATACATATGTCATATATAGTAGCTGTTTATACTGGTATGGTTTGCTTTTTCTTGAGAGTGAGCCACTTGCACCTGAACAAGTTAGAGATTTGCTTATAAAAATACATGCTAAAGAAAACTATATTCAAAATACTTGAACAATTCCCCAGGGCAGACAGAGCTGAAGTCTAAATGTCACTGCTCTTTTGGAGACATGATCAACCTATAACCTTATCAGAACACAAATTATGTCAGTGAACAACATCCAAAACCTGCAGAGGCATTTCAGAGATTTTCACCATTCTAATTTATGGATTTCAGTTACTATTTTCTAACTTCCAGGCTCGTCAAAGAAAGACATTTCTTTTATTTAACTCTTATTTTCTTTATTGGCCATAAAAGTCCTGAAAATCTATCACTTTTATCTTTGTGCATTTTGATGACGCATAATACTGGTTAGAAAGTGTCTCAGCTGGTAATAAGCTCTCTTCATAATTTTTTTTTTCAAATGCTGTTTTTATGCAGTTCATACAGGAATGCAATTAGCATATCATTGTCACTGATTAAATATGCCTCACGTAAATTTACATGTCAAAATACATACTGTACTTAAACAAACAGACAAGGACTGCAGTCTTCTGTAAACAGCTTTGCATACATAAGCTAACTCAGAAACACAAAAGCTTATATTTAAATTCTCAATGACTACCTGAATAGAGTGAAAGGGAGACAGAAAGGTAATGTTACTCATGCATGAAGTGAGAGAATGAATATAGACATTTGTTTCTCTTTGTCTCTGCAGAAAACTATTGACAAGAGATTCCCCATCTGCATATGAGGCTGTCACGTCAGATTAGCTCATCAGGTAATGGAAATTTGGCCTCTGATCCAGAAAAGGTCCCTATGCACTAAGAATTGAGACTGTTTCAAAGAGATTGTATTATCTTAGACAGCAGGATTAAATTAATATGGGAATGACTTCTACTGGAGGAAATTTTTTGTTAAACATGTGCTAATGTTTATTATGCAGAGCATCCACTTCTCATGAGTGACCTTCCTTGCAGCCAAAACCCAAACAAGCAAAGTGCACCCCCAATAAAGGATGGGTGATATGGTCAGAACCAAAACCTCTAAAGAAGTATTCAGGCTGGTGCACATTATGAAATAGTCCAAGAAATCAAACTGTTGTAAGATAGATCAAATTAATCCCCCAAAAATGGAAAAATTATGAAGGTCAATCACAAAGGATTGGATTCTTATTGTGGATGTTGCAGCTACTGTTGTTAACAAGCAAAGGGAAGACCCCAGTTTCAATTCTCTCTCCAATGAATAGTTCACTAATTTACATTAAATATAAAATGAAGGAAGGACTTGGAGATGAGTCATCAACCTCTTGATCACATACCTGGAGACAATGCAGTCTTCCCTTTACTCTCATGTGCTCTAGATCAGTGAACATTCAATTATTCTAAGTTTCTGAAGGAAAGTCTGAGAATCCCTTTCCAGTACTTTACTAGCATTGTGATTAAGGAGATAGGTTCAAACTCCCTAAGGCAAAGGAAAACAGTGGATACGTTTTCATCCTGACCAAGTGCATTTCTGAGAGGAGGCTGGGATTTCAGCCATAGGATTAATCAGGAAGACTGATTGATTATACAGGTTTATACTGTGATTTGTAGCACAGGCCAGAGAGAATAAACTTGTCAGTAAAATCACAAGTAGCTGTTGAACAATAGAGAAAAACCACTGTATATGACCCTATACATTTAACAGCTGTAAACAATTCTAGGTAAAGTCAAGCCTTTTCAATGGCCTCAATGCTTAATAAAAGTACAAAAAATTGTTACTAGACAATCACAAAAAACAATCACCTGTAGGAAACATTCTACTACTTTTATACTTCCTAAAGATGACGTGCACCCCTTTGTGAAAATTTTTACTAGTAACACCAAGCAATTGCTGATGTTTTAATTATTAATAGAAAAATTATACAGAAGTTCTTATTCTAACAAAAATAATAATTTTCTTTCCCCAAGTTTTGTTTAAGACTAACTTGCAATCTGAAGGGCATCTCCCACAGTTTCTGCAGAGAAGTCAAGCAAAATCTATACTTAATAAACGTGCCAGCTCTTATTAGTGCCACTCTAAAGAGTGCTAGGCCATAATATTCAGTATAAGCTATAGATGGAATTCAGCTCTTAAATTAAGACATCTAAACCTTGGTGCCTACACAGATAAGCCTATATAACAGTTGGTTGCCTAAGCTCCCAATGTAGTTAAAGGCCAAAGCTAATATAGTTAAGAGAGCTATTCAGATCTCCCTGGATTGGCCACCTACTCTTGCCCAGATGAATAGCTCTCTCAGCTCTACTGACTGTAGATTGATGAGAAACCTGGAGCAAGACTTAGATACTTAAGTGTCCTGAGCTCTTGTAAGTGAGCTTGGTTATCCCACCTGCCATGCTGAAAGATATGGACCACCCATAAGTGAAGGTCCTAGGCAAGGATCTTAGCTACAGCACCTCCAGAGGCTCCAGATGTCTCCGCAGGTAATAAGTCCCACCATACCATAATGACTGCTTACACAAGTAAGACAAAGGTAGGCACTTCCTTCATCTAATGATGTCCTAACAGTGCTCCATAGACCATTCGTGTACATTATAAACTACAGAAGATGTTATCACATGGAAAATTCTGAGAATATAAAGTAACTTGTGCCATACAAGTTGTTTGAAAGTTGATATTTGACATTCTCTTAGATTGTATCAGCAGGTGTTGTAAAAATATAACAGTAATTATACCTCATGAAAAAATATTTTGCTTTGGTTTATTAAGAGAAAATATCCGCTCTTACACAGACTAAAGAACAAACATATATGCTTTGAAAAAGAAGAAGATGGCAATTTTCTAGAGATTTTTTTTTCAAAGTAGTGTGAAATTGCATATCCTGCGGCTTAAAAACATATAATTTCAGTTTATCTGCAATCAAGATTTAACTTACTGTATGTAAAAGAGAATGTCCAAAAATAGGAACTTCATTAGAGAAAAACATTTTCACATGTTAATAAAGCTGCAGAGTTTATTTTTCTTAACAATGAGTGCTATGTAGGTCATACTGTGTATTTTTCAGAGAATGTATATATTTTTCAGCCGGTAACTTTCAGCCTGGTTTTGTTAGTAAAGGCAAAGGACTCAGTTTCAGTGATTCAGGCAATAATGAACATAACATTCTCCCTATTAAAGCTGAGAAAAATCACAAGAAAATACTGAAAAATTGAAAATCACATTGAGTAAAAGTGACAAAACCCGCATCTGTGATTTAGAAGCATATGGCTTTTTTCTTTATTTTTTAAAGGCAATGACATTTAAAGCTACTAAGATATATCCAAAATGGGATTTTTTGATATTTTTATTCATAACACAACTAAAATTGAAATTATTCTTAGAATAATGATAAAGATTATTTAATAACATAGTAGATTATTTGATTAGGAAGTGGCACAAAAAAAAAACAGACACTATTTGCATGCAGAAGTTTAACAGCGTACATTTAACACATAATAGAATTACAAATGATTACTCTCTTCCATGTTAAAAATCACTTTTCTACACTCCACAAATTTAATATTTTTTTCTTTTTTCTTTTTTTTTCTTTTCAAACATGAACTTTTTTTGTGTGTTTGTTTTTAAACTGCATGAAACCAAACTTGTTTCTACAAAAGGCAAGGCAAGGCTAAAACATATTGGCAATCCTTAATCCTTTAGTAGAAATGAACATATGAGATATATACACTTCCCAAGAAGAAATTAATTAATTAATCGCAAAAGAATAATTATGATTGTTTCAAGTGGTTCCACTGCAACACATCTGACTGTATCAAGCAATAGCAATACTAGAAACCTGTTAATAGATGGGCTGGAAGATTCTCCATTTCCTAAATTGTTTCCCTTATTTTGTGCTAAAATACATTTGAACATTTTTACAAGCTCAGGAGAGCTGCATCCCGACTAGAAGGAAGCACTGCAAGAGGGCCAGAATGGACAAGTTTCTGCTCAGGAAAATTCGAAGGAAAAACGAAGTTTATAAAAAGTGGAAGCAAGGACAGACAGCCCGGGAAGAGTACAGGGATGTTATGCAGGAAGCTAGGGATCAGGTTAGGAAAGCTAAGGCCCAGTTAGAATTAAACTTGGCTAGGGATGAGAAAGATAACAGGAAGGGATTCTATAGCTATATTGCAAATAAAAGACAGGCTAGGGACAATGTGGGCACTCTTCAGAAGCTATCAGGAAAGCTGGCTGCCATGGATTTAGAGAAGGCTGGCTTCTTAATGACTTGTTTGCTTCAGTCTTCACTAGCAAATGCTTCAGCCACACAACCCAAGTCTTGGAAGGCAGACACAGGGACTGTCAGAATGAAGACCCATCCATGGGTCCTGAAGGAGATGGCAGATGAAGTTGCTAAGCCGCTGTCCATCATACTTGAAAAATCGTGACAGTCAGGTGAAGTTCCCAATGACTGGAAAAAGGGAAATATAATCCCCATTTTCAAGAAGGGGAAAATGGATGACCCAGGGAACTACAGATCAGTCAGCCTCATCTCTGTGCCTACAAAAAACTTGGAGCAGAATCTCCTGTAAGGCATGCTAAGGTGCATGAAAAACACCAAGGTGCTTGTTGACAGCCAGCATGGCTTCACTAAGGGGAAATCCTGCCTGACCAATCTGGTGGCCTTCTATGATGGGGCTACGGAAC
>JASSUY010020312.1:23948-42098 GCA_032466535.1 Forpus xanthops
AACTGATGGACAGGGGTAGAGCAGTTGATGTCATCTACCTGGACTTGTGCAAAGCGTTTGACACTGTCCTGCATGACGTCTGTCTCTAAATTGCAGAGACATCAATTTGAATAGATGGACCACTTGGTGGATAAAGAACTGGCTGGATGGCCACATGCAAAGAGTTGTGGTCAATGGCTCAATATCCAGCTGGAGACCAGCAACAAACGGTGTCCCTCAGGGATTGGTGTTGGGACCGGTCGTGTTCAACATCTGTCAATGACAAGGACAGTGGGATTGAGTACACCCTCAGCAAATTTGTGGATGACACCAAGCTGTGTGATTCAGTTGATACGTTGAAGGGAAGGAGTACTATCCAAAGGAACCTTGACATGCTTGTGAGGTGGGCTGATGCCAACCTCATGAAGTTTAACCATGCCAAGTGCAAGGTCCTACACGTGGATCAGAGCAATCCCAGACACAGCTACAGGTTCAGCAGAGAAGAGATTCAGAGCAGCCCTGAGGAGAAGGACTTGGGTGTGTTGGTTGATGTGAAAATGAACATGAGCCGGCAGTGTGCTCTTACCGCCCAGAAAGCCAACTGCATCCTGGGCTGCATCAAAAGGAGTGTAACCAGCAGGTCGAGGGAGGTGATCCTGCCCCTCTACTCTGCTCTTGTGAGACTCACTTGGAGTATTGTATGCAGTTCTGGTATCTTCAACATAAAAGGGCACAGAACCATTGGAACAAGTCCAGAAGAGGGCCATGAGGATGATCAGGGGACTGGAGCACCTCCCATATGAACACAGGCTGAGAAAGCTGGGGCTGTTCAGCCTGGAGAAGAGAAGGCTGCGTGGAGACCTCATAGCAGACTTCTAGTATCTGAACGGGGGCTATAAGAATGCTGGGGAGGGACTCTTCATGAGGGACTGCAGTGGTACAACAAGGGGTAATGGGTAAAAACTTACATAAGGGAAGTTTAGATTGGATCTAAGGAAGAAATTCTTTACTGTAAGGTTGGTGAGGCACTGGAATGGGTTGTCCAAGGAAGTGAATGCTCCATCGCTGGTGGTGTTCAAGGCCAGGTTGGACAGAGCCTTGGGTGGCATGGCTTTGTGTGAGGTGTCCCTGCCAATGGCAGGAGTTTAGAACTAGATGATCTTAAGGTCCTTTCCAACCCTAACTATTCTATAATTCTATGGTTCTATTTATCTAATATTGCAAAATGAAATGAACCGGGCAGTGTGCAGGAAATGCTGAAGTGACTGCATCTCCAAGTTTTTTTGGACATCATCTGCCTATGTGAGATGTCCGTGTCTCTCTTACACAGGTTAGCTTAAACAAACTCATTCAGCAGGTTCTTAATGAAGAACAGTTTTCTTTGTCAGAATCCCCTGCGCCCAAATTTTCTTCAATATCCAAGAAACAGAATAGGCAAACCAAAGTTTCTCCTAAAAGTATAGAGACACATAATGGGAAAGCTATGGAGTGATGATGAGCAGAGACTCAAACTACAGATTAGTTTATCCCTGAAAGAGTGTCCTTGAATTATTGTTATAAATATTGTCAGGAAAAGATAAAATAAGGGTTGTTTCTGTTTGAAAACCACAAGAGTCTTTAGCGGCAATCAGGGGCATGTTGAGAGGAGAATTTTAGGAATGCATGTGCTTTGGATTTCAAGTTTCACTGTTCTTGTCAGCAAGTTAGAGATAGATTTATTTATGCATGTGCAGTTTGTGTATGAAACAACATTATTTATCTATATTAGACAATTTTATAAAACCAGTGGCTTCTGGAAGAACACTCCAAGATGCTCCAGGCCACAATATTGCATAGAGCATCTGAAACAGTGGACAGGAAGACAGGGTGGGAGAGGAAAGCAAAAAGAAACGACAGTTTGTATTAGAACAAAGCTAACCTTTAAAAGAAATCAATTTCAATATCAATTGCAACTTACCAGAAAGCATTTTTCAAAAAGCCCTGCTGACCTCATGCATTGATGTGCAAACAGGTGACTATATTTCCATCACATACTGTCACTTGCCAAAAAAATGGCAACCCCCTCGGAGTTGGGTCAACACCAATGATTGCTGCAGAAGCACTGACACTACAACAACAATTTCTATGAGGAAAGATAGATCATTTTTTGTTTGGGTTTTTCTTAGAATTGAAAAGGAAGAATGTTATTATCAATTATTTTTAAGTGAATGGAGTTTGGTTTTAGCAGAAGCTAGATGTGCACTGAAGTACAATAAACCATTACAAAGTGACTTGCATCTCCTGTTGAACATCAGGGTGCTCAGAATTAAAAAGCAATTAAAACTAAGGAATACTGTAATGTTGCACTATAAAAGCAAACATCTGCAGGTGAACACTATGGCCTATCTAACCACCAATAGTCAGCTCCAGGTATGAACTTATGTCTATTATTTCTACCCTCAAACTGTTTCCTTTAATTTTTAAAGGACTGGAAGAATCACACATTTCCTTAATAAAAAAGCATGTATTTTCATAAGTAAGCACTATGCTCAAAATTCAAAACATATGTCACAGTTGTGGTGCTTAGAAGGTCAGTGTCTTCCAAAGAATTTGAAATTTTGAACTTAATTAATAATTCAATAACATCCTAGTTGAAAGGAAAGAGTCACAGCTCAACTATGTAGGGCTGGAAGTAGCATAAGAATCAAGCAGGCTGAGATCAAGCTCTTTCATATGTTAAGAACTTTGACATCATAAACAGGGCTATGCAGCTAATGAACATTTTCACTACTTCACAGTCATCCTCAACCTTATGCACACAGAATTACAGGTGAAGCAGGTATAACTTTAAAAAGCCATGGCCAACAGAATGTTACCCTTCTCCCTTTTACCCCACTTCTGTTGACTAAACACAGCAGCACATGCCCTCCAGGCAACCCAAGCACCTTAGAAATCAGCAGGTGGGGGAGAAGTGACACAGGGTCATTCAAAACCAATGCTTTTCTAAAGAAGCATTTAGCAGTCACTCAAGGTATTGCTAAGTGCCCAAACTGCTACCAGAGCATTTAGTTTAGTGAGCTACATCCCATCCTTGCACAAGGGAAGGCAGAAATGCCTTGTTCCCAAAAAGCCTTTGGAATCAGACTTCTATGCACATATTAATTCTGAAATATGCTTTAAAGGTGCTTGAGAGAGATCTAAGGGATTTGCTTTCACTGGAAGATCCTGGTTGGCCCTAAATTTAAGCAAGACTCCTATTGCATTTAATGGAGAATAACAGATCCTCAAGGGAATGATATATACTCGACCTATCCTAGACACCAATCATAAGTGTGATAGACATGAATGAGATAGATGAGATACAGGAGATACAGATAAGACAGACTCCTCTCATGGGATGAACTGAATTACCCTCTGGAAGCACTTATTACGTTTGTCTGATTGCAATGGGAGCTGAGGTTCACTAGCTTACACTTAAAAGTACATGAAAGACAGACACCTGAGTTAGAGGAGATGAAAGTCACTCTTAAGTTTAAATTTCATTACAAAGAATTGAGTCAGCTGACACAATACTGACCAAGACTGATTGGGTCCATGCACAGAAGGAGAACTCCAACACTGAGCTACAAGGCAGCTACTCTAATTAGGTAACATGATGCTAAACACAACGACTTTTCTTCTAAAGCATTCAGTTAACTCATTTTTAACACGAACAGAATCTTTTACCAGATAAAGAATGCAGCTTCAGAAATAAGGGACAGTTAAAAATGATGCACCTCTGGGATTTATGAGGAGGAAAAAAAAAAAGCATTTCCATTCTGGGCACATTAAAATACAATATTAATTAATACAAAATATTAATTCCCATTTTAAAATGGGAAATTACATATGTTCTGATGAACACATGAATTAGTCTTGAAATAAAAAGTAGAATTTTGCATTGCTAAACTGAATGCTTTTTTAAAAAAGCAGGTTGCATGAATTAAAAAATTGATATTTTGCCAATGTAAACTGACAATACTTGAAAGGATTTTCTGTAATATAATGTGAAATTAGCCTGTATACTGTCATAAATTGAGTGAAGTTAACTTAAAACTGCAAAATTTTTGTTGCAGACAAGGGAGTTTTCACACATACTGAAACTTTTACATTCCAGTACAGCTTACACATATGAAGATATTTATGTAAAAAAATGGCCATAGAATTATAAAGAGAAACAAGTGACAGCATTAATGCATGGATGGCATTTTATGTTTTGTTAAAGATGACTAATGAACTGAATTCCTATGGAAATATAGCGTGCCTGACATTCTCATACCTACCCAATGAGTTCCTAATGATTACTGCTATTACAATGAATACAAAATTAATGAATAATAAATTAAATCCTTACACTAAATTGATATTAGGAGCCTCTTTAAGTCATTAATTTTTTGTAACAGTCAAGTCACAATCCTTAATAACCTTCTGAGAATAACAAGTTAGGATTTAATTACAGATAAAAAGAAATATCTTCTATTAAAATGCGGGAAATGATGCCCTTAAAAATTAAAAATGAGCAGATGTGGGAATGAGCAACAAAGAATGTTCATAAAGTAAAATAATAATATAATAAAAAGGAAATTAGAATTTCATGTTTTTACTTGCAATGTTTTTCAAAGAAATATTCCAGGATTAGGATAAAAGATGAACTAGCCAAACATACTTATGAAAAGTTTGATTGTTTTTTTGATATGTCAAGTGTGAAAAAACTCTTTCAACTCTACACACAAAAGTCTTGTAACAGGAATCAAGCTAACAATCAAAATAAATGCCATATCTAAATTTGGTTATCCTCACTCAGGATTCATCAGAAATCTAAAATATTAAAGTGAATTTTTGTTCACATATTCTTCACAGAAATCTTCCTAGAGAAAAGATAACTGTCAGCCACATAAATATATGGTATTTTGAAAGTTTAAATACCATTAGAAGTAAAATATGGAAGATATTTTAGGTAGGCTGGATCTATCTCTGTGTGTTCCCATAATTAGTGTTAGAGGTTCTGTATGCCAACATTTTAGGCAATCGGGACAAATTTCAGAATTCAAAATAACTATTTCCCATAAATCATATACATCTTGATTTATCATGATAAATACCAGCTTTAAAAAGTGGTGCTGAGAGAGACACTACAGTAGACTTTCAGAGGAGTTGCGGATGCCCCATCTGGATGCATTCAAAGCCAGGTTGGATGAGGCTTTGAGCAACCTGTTCTAGTGGAAGGTGTTCCTGCCAGGGGAGTTGGCAGATGAGTTGGAACTAGGTGATCTTTAAGGTCCCTCTTAATTTAAACCATTCTGTGATTTTATGATTCTATGAATAGCTTAGTGTCAATGGCACACTGGTTAAGACCTATGACTACCAGCTCCCTTAGTGCAAAGGCAGAACCTGCTTGCTCATTTTGGAATACATTCAAGAACTCTTCATGAATAGATGTATTTAAAGTGCATAATGCACAAAGATGCTAGAAATATAAAAATTGAAAATGATACCATTTCAATGTAACTTTTTTACACTTCCATCAGGTATAACTGTTTCTGAATAAAATTGTGAAGAATGGAAACCTAATAGAATTACTTGTATTTTCTTATGACTGAAGTTCAGATAAAAAAAAAAAGAAGAAGAATTTGAGAGCTATATAGAGAAAGCATAGTACACTTACAATCAGTTTCTATACAAACGGCCATGACTGGTTCCTGTAGCCATGTACTGTATCTCTAGCAGTGTTCAAAAAGAAAAGGCCACGGAAATCAGATATAATGGGTTTTTTTTTTGTTTGTTTGTTTAATATTAATTACCTTCGAGGCATTACCTCTTTAATGAGATCTCAAAAGAGTGTCAAAAGAGTGAAAAGTATCTTTAAATATGAAAGCTATAAATGTACTAACTTTAGCATGTGTAAACATCAACACAGACTTCTCCCATGTAATCGTCTGGATGATGGTAAGACTTGACCAGCAATAGCTTTCACATCTCTTCAGGGATTTACCCCAAACTCAGATTTACCTCTTGTGGAACCAGCCTTTAATAGTGGTTTGATGAACATATTTGAACTGCATGTGTTTATACAGAAGAGGAACTAAGGAGACAAAGGATGCTCACCAGCAGTAACAGTACATTCTGTGAAAAGCTGATAGCTATTACAAGATACACACCAAGTACAAAATCGAACTTATTCCTAGGGGTACCAGAGTTTGAACTTGAAAGTGTATACATGTGATAGTGAAAACATTCCGTGAACTGCATGCTATGTTGCTAACCATTCTGTACTGATAGCTTCCATTTGAATTTCGTTCCTTTTCTTAGTGAAAAAATCTGAGATGTAAACATCTTTTGGAATGAGGAGTCCTAGATACTTATTCCCTTCTGTCTAAAGCAAAGATTTATTTAACAGTATGGCAATATTCCATTAAGTTTGTTTAAAACTCTTCAGGCCAAGTTATAATTAATTTTGATACGTACCCTTCTACACATAAAGATATGCCAATTCTAACATTTGTGATTGCTTGCAGTATAACAAATACCAGTATATAACAGACAACAGTGTAACAGAAGACACCAAGTCAGAGCTCTTAAACTCTGTGACACTCTTTACCTACCAGCAACACACCAAGAAACCAATATAAAGTGAAAGATGGATATGCTTATTCACACTGGCAAACCACATCAGAGAAACTGATACAGTATGCACAAAAAAAGTAATAAAGATGCAAACTTTGCCTCATCATGAGTTTAATAAGAACAGAAGAAGATCAGCTTCCTCATCCATACTGTCACTTCTGGAAACAGTGACTTGTATCTCTGATATTCTAGGCTTCCCACATCTCCCAGCTTTCAGCTCTTTGTGTCCACTCTGCTGATTTCAGATGTTTAGTTATTCTGTGGGAGCTCCGCTGTCAGTAAGAAAAAGAGCTCCGAATAGACAGAGAGAAAAAGGGACCAGAATGGAAAAGCAGAATCACAGGAGGACTGAGAAAACCACTGCAAATATTCAAATTCATCTATGTTAAAATCAAATTACCTGAAAGGGGCAGATACCATCAAATAATAACATTTTCCTAAGGCTTAAAGGAAGCAAAGTACTGGGAGCTGCCAAGATACACAGTTTACTTGCTTAAAACATCAGCTAACTTTGTAACTTTATGTGGTAACATAAAATAACAGGTTCTACAGCAGGTGGATTTCTCAGTTTGAAATGCACTAAAAAATAATGTTAAAAAAATGAATGTTAAAATATTTTTAATTTAACATAAAATAATGTAATAACCCGGTTGACTTCTCAGTTCTTAAGTGGAAATAATTCCTGTTTGAACATGCAAATCCATTTTACAGCCAACGGTAGTAACTACACCCTGCATGGTTGATTTCAGCTGCACATTTTCCATTAATGTTAATGTGCGTTTCACAGCTATATTGCTGCACATGGGTAGAGAATATACCCTCAAGTTGTTAAATGGCAATGGAAGAAGGGAATGAATATGTGGTGATTCCTCTGAAGAGGAAAAATGCCAGGGACAGAAATGTCAGAAAGAATAACATAATATATATATAATACACAAAATGCATTCAGAGAAAGAAGAATATGGGGGGGATTTGGTAAGGGGGGGGCAGGATGGGATGGAGCACTTTCTGATCTCTTTTCAAAAAATTTTCAAAATCAGTTGTGTTCTGTGCTCCCTGCAACAAGACTTAACAGCCTCTTATTAAAGACCAATGATGAAATCCAGAAGAAAAAAGCATCTTCTCAACAAAAATCAGTTTCAGATAGACCTACTGCTCTTCAGATCTAGATTTAAAGCTTTATCAATGCTCTACCTTTATCCTTTCCTTTCCTTTCCTCTCTTTCCTTCTTTCCTTTCCCTTTCCCTTTCCTTTCCTCTCTTTCCTTCTTTCCTTCTTTTCTTTCCTTTCCTTTCCATTTATCTATGTGCTCTGGATTAAACAGGGGAAGTTCAGGTTATACATAAGGAAGGAGTTCTTTACTATGAGGATGGTAAGGCACTGGAACAGGCTGGCCAAAGAAATGGTAAATGCTCCATCCCTGTCCGTTCAAGGGCAGGTTCAACAGAGCTTTGGGCAACATGGTCTAGGGTGAGGCGTCTCTGTCCAGGACAGGTGGGTTGGAACTAGATGATATTAAGGTCCTTTCCCTCCCTAACCATTCTATGATTCTATGATTACATTTAAAGTCATAAAGAATTAGAGGAATATTTTCATCACTGCTGCATCCCTGTGGTTCCTTGTTAGTGATGGTTCAACAGTTTGTCTTGCAGAGCTGACGAAGGTTGAAAACAATTTAGCAAAAATGGTCCTTCTTATTGTGATTACTAAGAGGTTCCAGTCCAGTTCCAATGACAGCCATCAAAACACTGCAGTTTTATCTTGCTATGTTTAGATCTAGGAATAGGACATCAAATCCTGACCTGTGTTTCCACAGTACATACCATTTCTTCAATTTGCTTACTCCTAAGCACCTATTTAGCTGATTTTGTAAACTACCATAAATTAAATTGCTCTGTATTATTAGTTCACTTATGCTCAGCAAAAGCTATGGTGAAAACTGGTTTCACAACTTCTAATTACGAAACATTAGCTACCTGAGTATTCTCCAGCTGAGCAGATTAGCATAGATCTTCTCTGCTGACAGCTTTGACCTTCACTCCAGCAAACACTTGTCAAAATGCCAAAAGTAATTACCTGGCTGTTTAGGAAGGAGTAATGGGGTGTAGCTACCTACCTTTTCTTGTTACTGATCTAAAATGTCTATAAAACTTTGCAAAGAGGCACCCTCTGGATTTTGGCATACACGTTTTTTCTCATCTGTCTTTTTTTTTCCCAGACTATCAAATATTAGCTATACGATCTCCTGCCAGCCAATCCTGTCACAATTCTGGGGGACAAGCTAAATAACCGACTAGACGGATCTTTCAACCAAAATGATTTTATGATTGCTGTCATCCTGATTTGTTGTAGTAATGCAACTAGGAAAAAAAAATGTATTAAAAAACCCAGCAGACAAATGATCAGAATTATACTATAGAATAGCATACTGTCTTTCCTCTGAATTATCTTAAAAAAAATCATTATGCTATAGCTTTTTTCTTTTCACAAAAAGACCTCTCTTCTCTTTATATTTCAGATTTACACAAAGAAAACAGACACGCTGAATTTACAGGTACTTCTTAAAAATACATGGCTAGATTAAATCTAGCTTGTCATTTTATTTTAGCCAATGTAAAGCCATACAATTCTCTTAATCCATAATGTTCAAATTTATAGAAAATATTTTCTAAAGAGAATGAAGGGATTTAACATGTTTTCCAGAAGACTACCTAATACTAGAAAGATTAAGTATTTGCAGATTATTACAATGGTCGCTAATCTCTAAAACCTGCATACAGTTTTTGTCAGAAAATGGAAAACAACATCTAGAAATAAGAACAAGATCAAAAATCTATTAATCTGATGCCATTTTATCTTACAAGTCAGAATGGATATCTGGAGTTTAAGAACTCTCAGGGGGAAAAAAACCTTCTTTGACCATAGATAGTCCAGAAACAAAAAATTCATGAAAATCTAATTGCTTGCCTTCAGTAACAACATTCTCTAACATTGTGCAGGCTCTCAGATAGCAGCAGCAGCTCCTGAAGAAGCCTTCAATACAGAAGAAAGATGTCTCAAAATGAAGGCAATGTTAAAATACAGAACTGAATACTACTGACAAGTGTGCCCTTGTGAGTACTACTTAACAAACTTCTCTCACCTTCAAAAAATCTACCAAAGCTTTCAAATAATTTCTTGTCCCACTGTCAACAGCTCATTATTTCCCCTCTCAGATACATTCCTCCACAAGCTATCAGCAACAGAAGGTCATGCAAGTGATTATTTTCAAGATGGATGATACGTGAATCCTCCAGACCTCCTAACTAAGCCTTTTCCAGCCAGAAACCCTCCACCTGCCCTTTCGTTCCAGGTCATGTTTGCACCTCCTTCCCAAGATGTATATTGTGTTCTACCAAGAGAACAGATTGATACTGGGCTCAGATCAGCTGCCCCTACACACTGTTTCCAAAACTCGATGTTACTGGGGAAGTGCCTTTTCATGTTACTACTTTTCTCCAGCAAAAAAGGGATGACAGCCTAATTCTAAGATGGTTCTGTGTGTAATTGATTTTGTGGGCTGTTGGTTTTTTTTTTTCTAGTGCTTTAAATAACAACTATTTTTCATAGAGCTCTGAAGTAGCAGTCCTTTCATGATTTTTTTTTTATTTGGCTGATATGAAAGCTATCACTTAAAATCACAAGATTGCTGATCACCAAATTTCATATATTAAAAATAGAATATTTAGTCACATCACATAAAGAACATTCTCCTGTTGGTAGCAAGCAAAATATAATATTACTCCCTTTTCCACATGGTGTCTAGCGTTTATTTGCAAGCATAGAAAGTTGTTACTTTTGTCTTCTTGCTCCACATTTTGAAAAGTTAAAATCAATCTGTCTAATGGGTGGGAAAAAGCACCCTTTCTAGGTAAATGTTAGTTACAATACTATTTCACCTGCTTTTCCTAAGTTTCTTTAATTTCTTTAGTAACATTTACTTAGTAAGTTATATATCTATCAAAATATGTTACATTTACCTACCTGTTCTTTACATAAAAGCTGCCTGTTATGCACCTGGCTTAAGAGATTGCTTCTAACTGAAGCATTCCTAAATAATTTGTTTTAATATGCTTTGGATATGCTGTAAACAGAGTGTACTTAAGTGTACTGCACAAAAATATATAAAATTTTATTACAGGACTGTAACATATAAGATCTCTGGAATTGTAAGCATTATTGTTGTATATGCCATATTGCATGTATGTTTTCATTTTCCTAGAAAATGTTTTCTTATCACAAAAATGCTAAATAGAAGCAATTCTGCTAAAGAGTAGGATGAAATACAACATTAAGCAGGTTATCTTGGATTTGGGGATTTCTGCTTGCTTTGCTTTAAATTGGAATGAAATTTAGCATAGGAACTTTTTGATATCATGTTCATAGTACCTATGCAGCACCCTACAGTACTGCTACTACACAAAAAAATAATAACTTTTTGTTTCACACATTTGCAGTGTTATGGACATCAGTGCAGGCATTTGTTGATTTACATCAGTTGAAGACAGTCCTTTCAAATGTACAGGTCAGTTTGAAGCATCTATGTAAGCAAACGTAGGAAGAAGTTCTTTACTGTGAGGGTGGTGAGGCCCTGGCACAGACTTCCCCGAGAAGTTGTGGCTGCCTCATCTCTGGCAGTGTTCAAGGCCAGGTTGGATGGGGCTTGGAGCAACCTGATGTAGTGGGAGGTGTCCCTGTGCATGACAGGGTGAGTGGAAGTGGATGATCTTTAAGGTCCCTTCCACTCCTAATAATTTTGTGATTCTCTGATTTCTTGGACTTGAGACAAAACCCCTTTGCACTTTAACTACATGGCAGTTTCATCTTGCATTACCAGCTATTAGGTGTGAGCAAGCTGATAGCAAGAATTTTTTGTTTTGTTTTTTTTTTTGTTTTGTTTTGTTTTGTTTGTTTGTTTGTTTGTTTTTGTTTTTGTTTTTTTTTTATAATATTATAAACTCTAATATTTATCAAACTTGAAATCTTTGTAAATTCACTCAATCTTAAATTAATTTTGAATTCTTAAAGAGCTTTGAATACGTTACTGAAGTACAGTGTGAATGAAGGAGGCTTAAGTAGAAGAAATTCTGATTTACACCAGAATACTTTAAGAGATATAGCAACAGAAAAATAGTTTTGAATATGTTATGGAGCAGAGGCTACAGGAAGATCATGAAAGCTTTCCACTGTATTAAATTCTACAATCTTAACATGAACCAATCTCCCTGGAATTATCTGCAGTATCTATATATTGCAGTCCTATCAACTGTATCTACACATTTCTACGGATATTAGTGATGGCTTTCTCTCAGCTACCTTTCACCACTATTAGCAAGTGACAATACCACAATCTAAGCGTTCATACAGTCTTTTTTTTTAATGTAGAAGTAATGGAGATAATTAGTTCAAAATTAATGTCAAACATTTAGACAGCTGCAACCAAGTTAGACAAATCCTACCCTCACTATTACTATGAATTTAGTTATATTACCAGAGAAGTCTTTAAAAAAGTAAATTTTAAAATCACTATTAACCTTTAAGCCATGACATAAATTTCTTTAATAGAGGACTTATTTTCATCCATCATTGTAGGCCTGCCTATAGATTTCAGGAAAAGCAACTAATAGAAACACATGCGTAGCTGCAAAGCAACCTAAGCTTCAATTCTGGTCTTTCCACTGAAACTCTGCTCGAACTGTCTGGTTCAGGTATCAGCTACTGTATTCTAAAATATTAATATATATGCTACACCAATGGTGCGTCTCTATTTTAGTTTAATACCAGTCTGATGGTTTTCTATGAATGGGTGTTTCTAAAAGGCATCCAAATGCAATGACATGAACCATCATTATTTTAATTTATTGATTACTTAATCTAATTAATTGGGTACTTAAAGCTTTTTAAGTCTTATTTTTCTCCCCAATTCTATAAAACTGCTAACTAGCTTTAGAGTTTTAGATAAGAAGCTCAATTTAAGGGTTTATGCTGCGACATATAGCACCACTTTATAAGGTGAGCAGAAGGAAGTTCCAAAGTTTTCTGTTCCAACAGAAAGCAGTTTTAAAGCAAAAATATTTCTTTCTAAAATCCATCCTTACTAGTCACAACAATGCATATCATAATTAGAAGGAGGTCAATGGAGAAGAGTCATAACAAAAATAACTTGCTATTCTTCAGGACTGAGGCACATTTACCAAATGGTGGCATCCATCAGAATTGCTAAAACTCACCCCATTTTTCAAAAGAAGAAGGTGGGAATGAAACGCTATCTCAAAGCTTCATTAATTATTGTATCAGACATCTTGTAGTGCAGGAGAGAGTTCATATTCTGAATAATCCTTAAAATTATAATGACATCCTTTATTCACCAATGGAAGCATTTGAGGAAAATACTTCAGATAGATTTGGTGGTACAATAGGTGAAAGGGAATTAATCCACCAGAGAGTGGCCAAGAGGTGGAAAAGGACAATGTTAGCTAAGTAGACTTGAGCAGAGGAAATCAGGATTCTCACCAAAAGACTTAAGACAGCTAGCAACAGAGAAACAGCTGTCAAATTTTTACTTTTCACATTATAGACCAAAGAACCATAATCTTCCTTAAATCAGGGCAACAGTAAGTGAAATCAGATGGACATAACAGCCTCCTGGCTATGTTGTTCAAAGTTTCTGACAGACGCTGTCAGTTCACTTCAAAGATGAACTTCAAATTATTCATGGACACACACTTTGTTACCATATCAGACAGCAAGACAGCTAATTGCATGGTCTACAAGAATCTAGATAGAGGGAAGGAATTCAGCCATAGACTTTCGTCTTGTTCTATTCACTTCATCACAGCTGAATTATGAATCTGACAATGACAGGCCAATGAATACTTTCAAAACAATCATTATTGCTCATGGTTGTGGGGTAGAAAAAGGAAAACAAGACAGTATGTCAGCATGGACATGTTTGTGACTGAATCAACAGAGCTCATATTTCTGAGACTTCTCACAAGACATGCAAAACTTATGCCAAAAATCAACATGTTTGTAGCTATCTAGAATGAACAAGAACTTCTTAGAGAAGACAACTTTTTATCCAGGAATTGAAGTTTCCTCCTTTTAATGATATAGATTCATATTTCCTGCACTGACAGTCACCACAAAAAAAGACGGTTGTTGCCATTACCAAAACAACACAGCAAACATTGCCAGGTTTCATTATATCAGCAAAAGAAGCAGTAAAAAGGAATAATAAATTCCTAGATTACACTTAAGTGAAATATATTATGCAAAGAACTAACAGTTAACTAGCAATGGTCTAAAAAACATCAAAGGCCAGACAGTGTTTAATCACAAGCCAAAATCATGAGAGAAAATCACAGTATTCTGAACTCACTGCATAAAGTTACATTTCTTGGGTTTTCTTCAAATTCCTCTGAGACCATGACATTTTAAAGACATGAGTCAATAATGTCTATTTGAAATATGCTTTCAGCTAAATAGATGGATAACTAAATAAAACTTTGCATAATCTTACTTTTGCCATTGATGACTTATTCCTCACTGTTCAGTTGTTCCTTCTCATCTCCCTTTGCTATGTTTATACATTCTTTACATATACACATTACATATAACTTTATTATATGAAGATCTGAAGTTATATGAAGATAAATACAATAATAGTTCTCTTTTTTTCCATTGAGAATATCTTATAAAACTTTTCTTGATAATAATGGATAATAATATAGAGCTATCATGTTTCTGTCAACAGTGCTGGTATGGTCAACACTCACTGGCTAGTGAGCAGCGTGAGCCTCTGCAGTGTTCCTAGAAATGAACAGTCAATTTAAGCTGCTTACCAGATCCTCATCAATTGTCTCACTAATGTTGAGTAAATTATCTTCCCTCTGTGTCTTGTTTTGTCAGATTTCAGACCATGAAACTAAAAGGTGTGCAAGTTTTACAGTATTCCATAAATATATGATAATCTCTATTTCTATTATGCAGCAAACTGGAAAGAAAACCCACTTTGACCAATAAAAAGAGGACTGTATTTTGTGACTAGAATGAACCAGAGAATAGATAAGTAATTTGCAATATTTTAAACTTACATCTGATGTACTAGAATTTGAAATGTATATTTGAATGGGCTAATACAATTAACTGCTCAGAACAGCTGAGAAATGCATTCAAGTATTATAGTTTTAACTAATCATTTGTACTTGTATAGTTAGTATTTTAAAATATATTTATAATGGATATTTTTAGCACTTACTCTATAAGGAAATAAAAATTCTTCATGTGAGACTCTCAGACTCTCAGCCCTTTGTAGAGGGCTCAGACTGGGTGCATGAAAAAACTGCGACTTTGAAAAATGTGCTTAAGAAATAGGAGAAGTAAACAATTTCTGCAGTGACTGTGTAAGGCAGATTCCTCACCAGTATTTTCAAATTGACAAAGAACCTGGAATAATTCTTTAATGCAAGTGGGTTGTTTCACTGTTTTGACATGGCTTTTAATTTTAAATGTGTTTGCCATTAGAAGATTCTGTATTTTCAGCCCTGCTAACTAGCCAAGGCCATTAAAGATTTGTAAGGTGTGGTGGAAACTAAGAGCTGCTGGAATTAGACTACTGTTTTAGATACTTGAACCTACATATTTAGAAGTGTAAGTTTTGATGCCTGTAACTTCAGCTCTGACCTACCAAGCAAAAGAAATATACCGGAAGCAAAATGAGGCATAAATAACACTTTCACTGAGTTCAGGGTCACTAATATGAGCATCCATTTAATCATCCTAATTAAGATTAAAACTATGACATCTTGGACTACATCAAACCATTAAGACACCATCAACTTAAATCAACAGAGAGGGTAAGTTAACTCTAACGGTTTTGAAGTACCCTTTATATATCAGAAAGAACTGTCTAATGCTAAAGACCATGTCTTGACTGTTTAGAGCTGCCAATTTGAGCAAAAATATTCAGACTCAGTGTCAAAAAGTACATTGCAATATATGTTGCCTTGGATGTTTCACCACATCTGGGGCATGACCAAAATTTGTAGGTGTCAAATTTCAAAATCTGTAAGTTTACAAATCTGATCATTTGTAGTAGTTTAAAACTGCTAAGAAATTTTTTATGTTTTTTTTTTTTTTTAATCTATTCAAGTACTTTTGAGGCAGTAACTTTATTCAAATTAGCTTGTTACATAGCTAAATTTAAATGACAATATAGTATTTTTGTAGTTGTGATTTTTTTTCTCCAGTGGAATTAGTTTTGCTGTGCACTTTTTTTCAGATTTGGAAAGCTCTTAGAGAAATAATTTTTAGACAAGAAGGTTGCATGCTTCAACACCCTACTCTCTAAGTAATTTTTAATGGTTCCTCTCAAACAATGCTCATTGTGAAAACGTAGGTTCCACCAGAAAAGTAAAAGTAACCCAAAACCAGCCAACAAACAAAAAATAAACTAAACAAGAAATAAACAGCTTAGTTAAAAGTTAGCGTTATTTAAAAAAAAAAAGGACAATTTTTCATAATATTCTAATATATATTTAAAAAAAAAAAAAAGATTTCTGACTTTCCATAATGGTCTATATTACAATATATCGTAGACATAAGCACCTCCATGCAGACCTATTAATTCCATAACACCTGGTAATGCACTGCCTTTGGCTGTGCAATCTGTCCTGCACCACTAATAAGTCTACATGCTATGCATACATCCCTTTACTCTTCAGTTCCCATTTTTTTGTAACACCGAAAATGTTGCATTTCAATACAATTCCAAAAAAGTAAGCAAGACTCTAACTAGTAAAAGGATGCAGCTACACACAATCAAATGCTGAGTGTCTAAGCACATGACTTCTCTCTTACACCTCTTTTTCATGTGTATAGTACATATATATGATTGTTACAGCCATTTGACGCTAAAATTATATGCTTGGAAAATTCAGAAGACTCTTCTTTTTGAATTACTGTTACTATACATGTCTTTCCATAAATGGCAGGATTCTGGAGTATAAAGCAAACTCACTGCTCATTACTATACTGACTATATTGCAATTTTATATTGAGTTATCTTACTGATAATTGCTTTCTGCCAGATTTCTCCTAACCTTCAAACTGAAAAAAAAAAAAATCCACATTTATTTATCTAAATGACGTCATGTGCCAAGTGTAATTATTTCTAGAGCAGGTTATCTATGTCTAGACGAAGTTTATCTCTTCAAAATGGTGGGATGAAATTACACTGCACCTTTGAGCCTGTATTATTAAACAGAAATAGGCCAGCGGACAGCTACTTGATGCAAGATTCTATATTATGAGTGTCAAAACAACCAACTCTAGTAAAATGCTGGCTATCCTGCTCTGTAGTCAAAGAGCAAATAAAGGTATTGTTAATGTGAGAAAGCAAGTTATTCACAATTTTAAATTACTCTGTTGTCAGCTTTCCCCTATAATTATGTAGCCCTAGATAATAAAGCAGAAATAAAATCAAAACACACAGAATTGAAACTGTGGGTTATGGGGAATAAAATTTTAACAACAAGGATTTTACTTTAACAACTGAAGGATTTTAGAGTACTCTATCTCTCCTCAAGCCAGCTCTCATGTACACCAAGAACAGATCTCAAACACCAAGAAAACATAGAAACAATTTTTATTATCATAATTCCATATCTCTGTTTTTTAATAGATATTCTAAATTAGTCATCTATTTGCCTAGTTGCTAGAGTCCCATGCCTTCTCTAACCTGCATATCTGTCAAGCTCCACAGGAAAGGATGTTAAACTTAATATAGTTCCCTACATTTAAACCTAAATAATGCAAGCAAAACAGAGAGTTTACCCATTTTGGTTACAAAACATACAGACTACATTAATAATAAGATTAAACTGCTACAGAAAAAACTGTTCCTGTGGATACTGGTGAGACATGCATGTGCATAACATCTGCAAAAATAGACTCACTTTTTGCAAATTGGGTAATTTACATTCCCATAATTATTATGGCATCTGATTATCTTAGTTTTTAATTTTTTTTTGTTTCTCAGGTTGTGATGGATAGTGAAATTTTTTTGTCAGTTTGGTAGATTCATTTTCTGCAAACAAGTTCTGCTTTCAGAGTTCCTGGATGGATGTTAAGTTACCTATTAGCAGTATAGCATGGCAAAACATGTTTACTTCTGCCTATCCTGGAAGCATGCACTTATTTATTCTGCTTTAATTTCCTTTCGTAAAGTAAGTCTTTTTGAATGCTTTTGGATGAAGTTTGACTATGACAAGTGCAAAGGCCTACACCTGGATCAGAGCAATCCCAGGCACAGCTACGGATTAGGCAGAGATGAGATTCAGAGCAGCCCTGAGGAGAAGGACTTGGGGGTGTTGGTCGATGAGAAAATGAACATGAACTGGCAGTGTGCTCTTGCAGCCCAGAAAGCCAACCACATCCTGGGCTGCATCAAAAGGAGTGTGACCAGCAGGTCGAGGGAGGTGATCCTGC